>JABUQX010071249.1:5000-22500 GCA_015478945.1 Trachelipus rathkii
TATGGGCCACCCTAGTGTATATATTTTGAAGAATGTTGGAGAGATAACATATATACTCTTCTATATATATATATTTATATATATATATATTACCATATATATATATTTATACTATCTTATATTCTTTATATATATATATATACATATATATTTTCACCACTACACTACTAAATCTATATCTATATATCTTTTATATATATATATATATATATATATATATATATATATATATATATATTTTTTGTGGAATATTTTTTTTTCTTTGTTTTTATATATTTTTCTATATATATATATATCTCTATCTTTATATTTCTTATATATACTCAACTATACCTATATATACTGTATATGTATATATATATATATATATATATATATATATATATATACCTATATATATATATATATATATAACTCTCTTATATATATTAACCTATATATATATATATATATATACTACCTAAATATATATATATATATATATATATATATATATATATATATATACTATATATGTAAATATATACCATATACCTTTATATCTTATATATATGCCCTATATAATATATATATATACTATATATATAATATATATATATATATATATGTAATAACATATATATATATATATACAAATATATATATATATCTATATATATATAACATATACTCTTATATATATATAACATGTATATATATATATATATATATATATATATAACACTCTGTATATATATATATATATATATATACTATGCTCTATAATACCCACATTATCTTATAACCTTAACATATATATATATATATCATATATATATATATATATATAACTTATATACTTATATATATATATATATATATATATATATATATATATATACTATATATATATATATATATATATATATATATATACTATATATATATACATATAACAGGGTGATCGTAAAATTGATGTTGGAATTACGACCAGCGGGGAGTCCACAAAGTGATCAACTTCTCAGATTTTAAGGTAGTTAAATTTTGAGCATGATTGGAGCATGTGAACCCGTGGCTCAAAGTTACAAAAAATGCGTTTTTTGGGCTGACTAGTGACGTTTTGGGGCCGTATCTCCGATTTTCTCATGATTTACGTCTCAAATTAAAGGCAATATTATTGTAATAATTTATATTATACTATATATTTATTTCTACTTCTAGTCGAACTCAGCTATAACAGCCTCATCATCATTATATCATTTTCATGTAAATTTAGATTTAAGGAGACCTTTTTTTTATTTCTTTTCGTTTTGTTAATTTTTACATCCCCAATTTCCAAAACCAATATTAAGATTGTAATGTATATTCAGTATTTTTTGAATCAAAAATAAAATAGTAAAAAATATTCCAACTCTGCCATAAGAAGCGTAGAACCAAAGATAAAATTTTCATTTGTAGCTATCCGGCTCACCAGATAGCCGGTTGTAAATTGCCCTCAAATCGTCAAGTTTTTTGGCCACTTTGTTCTACAATTTGCATACTGTGAAATTGAATCCAAGAGATTCAGCAAGAATTACCGTACAAGAAGTTCTTGTTTTCTGGGGAAAGCTCGGATTGCTACAAAACATGTGAAAGATGCTATTACTATTAGAGAAACTTCACACAGAGTGGAGAAATGTACAAAAGGACCAGTATAAACAATCAGAAGCTGCAAAGAACAAAATCAAAGAGTTCGTTTCAAAGGTAGATGATATCTTTTGATATCGCCCATCAAGATGCCTTGGCCATGATCAAATCAGAAGAAGACAAGGAGTTTTTTTTGAAACAAAGGGAAAAGGATCGGCCAGGCTCTATGCTTGGAGTTGATCTGGAGGGTTTGACTTTCGAGCTGAGAGAGAAAAGAAAACTACAAAAAGGAACTACTTGAGAAGAATGAGCAAGGGCAGAATGTTTATTCAACATAGGTAAGATTCTTTTATTTTGCTTGGAATATTGAGTCTTTTGCTAGTCGTTCCCGTCCCCTGGTTCTATTGTTTAGTTTTCACAAAAGCACCAACAAAACAAGATAAGCAAATAACTTAACTATTTTCATATTAATTTGGTCCTTTTTTTCTCTTCTTTTTTGCTCTTCGAGGATGAAGAAGATGAGGACAGTGATGAAGAGGAAAACACATGCGATTAAGATAATGAGGATGTGCTGCCAATGGACGTTTGTACTTCTCAAGAAACTGAGGAACTTCCTGGACCATCTCATAGCAAAAGGATAAAGCGTGGTGTTAGGGAAATTTTAACCATAAAACTATCTCTGTTGTTGGATCAGTGTAAGGTATCTGACAGAAATGCCACACGAATACTCATAGCTATCATAGAAGCACTTGGGGAGAATCCTGGGAGTTCAAAGTGTCAAAAAACCACCATCCATGAAAGGCGAAAAGTATTCAGAGAAAAATAAACTGAGTCTTGGAACGAATTTATATACCTGAGAAGGAAGCTGTTGTAGTTCATTTGGACTCTAAACTTCTACCAGACGTTCTAGAAAAGACAGAGCAGAAAAGAGCGAATAGCTGTTTTTAATTTCTTATGGTGAAAATGAACAACTGCTAGGGTTCATAGCTGGAAACAGCTTTGTGAGAAGAACAAGCCTGGCTGTTTATATGTTTTTACCTGCATCAGCTTAGGAAGGGTCAAAGAGGCTTCTTTAAATTTTAAGGCACATCTTGGGTAGAAAGCTGCTTTACCTAGCTTTGCTTATACCATATTCTTGAGGTCATGTTGAGAAGGTGACTTTAGAATGTAAGTCGGATCAACTGAGACTCCGGCCAGTATATTCAGTTACAAAATCCATAGGCAAGCTCAGCAGGAGAAACCATATGACTGGTATCATCAACGAAATTGTGGCAACATCTACCCAACTACGAGTAATTGCCAACATAACAGTTGAAAGCACTAAATAATACAACCCAGAGGCAGTTTGGGAGCTCCTAATTAGGTATTGGTCATTTGGAAGACAGCAAATGGGGCAGTGGGATTTTAAATCTCAGGTACATAGTCATGCCGAGGAGGTGATGGCCAGGCATCATTATGGGTATTTCTATTCACTTTGACAATTCAAAAAACTGAGTCATGAAGAATTTTAACGTTACCTTAGACTATTCTGTATTTTTCTAGTTGGGAGTGTGTTTCAAAAGCTTGGATCAATGCGGTATTGGCGTAACTAAGGTCATTTGCACTCCCACTGACTTACTTTGTGCACTTGCAGTATGGGCCAACGGAATTTGGATAGGGAGTTTTGGAACTTGAGATAACAAAAAAGTTTTCTTGTTCATATCAAAAAAAAATCACACATAACAAAAAAAACAGAGTGTATTACAAAGAAAAAAAGATATATATATATATATATATATATATATATATATATATATATATATATTTATATATATATATATATATATATATATATATATATATATATATATACTCTTATATATATATATACTCTCTCTCAACCCCGCTATATATACTCTATATATATATATATATATATCTACTTATATATATAACTTAACATAACTAACTTACTATTTCATATATATGCTCATATATATATATATATATATATACATATGCCTATTTGTATATTTATATATATATATATAGCATATATATATACATATATATATATATATATATATACTTCTCTATATATATATATATATATATGTATATATATATATATATATATATATAAAAGAGATCAGCATTTTAAAACAAGATCGAATTAGGTTGGTAAAGTAAAGCAAAAACTTACTAATAAACAATACAACATTTGTCATTACTTTTAACTCTGACATTAATAGTCTTCTAAATGCTTATTAATGTCTCTTTGCATCACAAATGTTCGCACTAATTTCTCCAAGTCCGGCGCCGAGCCGATCATACTCTATGTGACCTGGCCAATTTTACTTAACGCTACGGGTGGTCAGCGCGGCGCCTTCCCTCAATACTTTTATTAGTTTAATTTCGAAAGAAAGATCTCTCAGCAGATGATGAAGTTGGGAGTGTCAGAAATATTATAAAACCTGTACACACGTCTGGAATACTATAAGACAACATATCATTTTCAAACAAATATTCTGCGACTTGTATTATTTTTGTCTTTTTTTCTTTTTCTTTTTATTTCATTTTTAGGTTCCTGAAGCAGACAATTTCTGTAACTAAAAAACTTGTCACGTCAGCTTCATATTTTTTGCAAAACTTGTCAGCAAAAAGCAAAGCATCTGTTTCACCTTCCTCATACTCTGGTACCTCCGATTCACTTGGCCTATTAGCATATCAATGGCTCTGTAAACCCTCACCCCAAATTGTGCCAAGGATCAGATTGGCAGAAATGTCTTTCAGCTGTAGAGTTTTGTCACTTTTTGCTTTTTCAGCATTTATTAGGCAGTAAGAATCTCAATTTTGCAAGCTTCTTGCAATTTCCTGGGCCTCTTCCACTAGCTTGTAAAACTCTCCCCGAAACTGGTTTAGTTTGGTGACACACCTTTCTAAAAGAGTGGAAGCTTCATCTAGGGATATGTCTGATTTTTGGAGTATGTTAATACTTTCCAAATTTTGCTTTGAAACACAAGCATTAAAATGAAGTGAAAAGTAGACATTTCTCTTCTTAATGCTGTCGCCTCAACTACTTCAGAGCTCTTTGTTGAAGTTAGGATGATTTTTGATAAACAGTTCAAAATATAGAATGGGGGATGTAACTGCCAACCAGCAATCAAGACCTCGAAGACCATAACCTCTAGTTGGGCACAGTCTTTAACAGTTTTGTTTGATAAAGCGCAGGGTTTGCAGAGAATTTCTTTCAGTGATTGCCATCTTGGAAGACTCCGACTGAAATACCCATATATCTCATTAATCACATCACTTAAAAACAAATCTGTTCTGTAATCTCCTTCACAGAATCATTCAAGACTAAGTTAATTAAGGTTGTGATTTACTGTCGCTTACTCTGCATTAGTAACTTACCAGCTAGATTTTGGTCTGCAGTCAATGTACTTCCCACTAACAACGGCACCATCTTAGCCCTGCCTTCTACTGCACTTTTTAGTGGAAATGTTATTGCTTTCCAAAAACTTACACACTTCACTTTCTAAACCTTCGTCGGCCTTTTTGATTTGTTATGGGGATAACCAGGAATGACTCATTAATTTGAAGCTTCTTTTCATTGTAATTGATGCAGACATATCTTATTACTACTGACAGTTGGTCAGTTTTAGAAATATCTTGGGTTGTATCTAAAATAAGAGAAAAAAAGGGCGCATCTTGAGTTTCACTTATTATGTCACGGAGCACATGTTGTATATATATATATATATATATATATATATATATATATATATATAGTATATATATATATATAATATCTTCATAACCTTAACTATTATACCTTATATATATATATATATATATATATATATATATATACTTACATATATACATACTCTTTATTTATCTGCTATGTATATATATAGCAACCATATATCTATATCTTACCTTTATATATGTATATCATAACTCACTGCCTCTATATCTTTGCTAACAATAACAACTGTACTATAATATATACTTAACATATGCTTATACTATGCTGCATAACATATGCTCTTTTGTATATATATATAAATATAACATATAATATATATATATATATAACCTTATATATATATATATACCAGAGAGAGGCTGGGCTTCTGGAATTTTCATCGAAAAAGTGCTCATCCCTCTTGCCCCTGCTGCGCCCATGCTTCCCTCTCTCAGCCTGCACTTCCCCCGCACCATGAGGCTTGCAGAGAGCGTTATTTACGCCACTGGTTCAATGCCCACAAAGCACACTTGGCTCCCAAGCAAGACTTTGACCTCTTGCGAAGTTTGTTGGACTATCAGGAGATTGACAAAGATATCTCTGAAAGAGCTCTGCTGAAATTCTCAAACCGTTTGTGGTATTTCAATGCAGGATTGGTAGCCCTTGTGTTCTTTGATCCCTCAATTTCAGACGAATAAAAATCGGAAATGGCGAACAAAGTCTTAAATGACACTGAGACAGAGACAGAAAATTCAAGAATTGTAAACCCCAAATTTTGAAGACACCAGTTGGAAGAACTGGTTAATGCAGGGTTATCTTGTTTAATGACAAAGGCTGTTATAGCTCGGATTGACTATAAGTAGCAACAAATATGTATATAATATAAATTACTTTGAACAATATAGCCTATGATTTGAGACATAAATCATGTGAAAATAATGTTTCAGAGATACGACCAAAGGCATAGCTAGCCAGCTAAGAGATTGAAGTTTCGGATCCACGAGCGCCCAGCGGCATGGGTTGCTGGCCCATGCGTGCTCAAACTTTGTATCAAAAAATCTGCATAGACTGATAATTTTGTGGGGTTCCCATTGACAAAATTCGGGAAATAATTTTCACCCCCCCTATCACTGCAGTCACCCTAAAATATATATATATATATATATACTTATATATATATACTTATATATACATATATATATATATATATATATATATATATATCTTATATATATATATATAACTTATACTCTTTTTCTGCTATAACTATATATATATATATATATATATATATATATACCACCTATATATATATATATATATATATATACCAGTATATATATATATATATATATATATATATATATATATATATATATATATATATATATATATATATATATATATATATATATATCTTTACACACTATATAATATATATATATACCGCCTTATATATATATATATATATATATATATATATATATATATATATAATATATATACTTATATATATATATATATATATATATATATATATTATATATATATATATATATATATATATATATATATATATATATATATATATATATATATATATATATATATATATATATATATCTTCATACCTATATATATCATATATATATATATATAATATATATATATATATATATAAAATGCAGTTTTTTTACAAACAATCAAAATTCTGTTTTAGATTCCTTTTCTAATTTTCCTGATTACTTTTTTATTTTGAGAATTAGATTCAAAATTGAATAAATATTCAGTATTGTCGTCGTCTCTTTTATCAGTGGAATTCACTTTTGATTTTACATAATCTTCAACTTGCTTTCTTACTGCTAAAAGCTTGTTCTTTGTAACTGAGAGGCACCTGTCAGGCCACATATTTGCAGTGATACTATGAATTAATGTATTTGGAGGTATTCTTTAATTTCTGTGCACTCAAAACTCCCTCTCTCTAAAAGAGCGCGCTTCTCAGCTTTGATATGTCCATCTTTGGGAATAACACATTGCATAGGGCAAAAACATCACACCAATAAATTTCTAATTTTTCTTCATTTGTCCAAGTCGTCTTCAGCTTTTTTGAGTGAAGGAAATCTGAGTAATTCTTTATTTTATTAATTGCTGTTTCTACTGAAGGAAGTGCTGAGACAGCAATCTGTGCAAATATATTATCATATTTTCCTATAACACCACCTGAAACTTCCATGTCAGTAGCAAGTGAAACTATTTCCTCAGGACTAAGGGTATTTAATATCTTAAGCTTTACATAATCCTCGCCTAAAAATTTCCCAATATTAACCGATAACTCTTTTCCATGGAATCTATTTAAGTGCTTTCCAAAAGGTATAATTCTGAGTGTCTTAAAAGGGCATAATAAGCACTGATATACATTTTTATTAATTTTTTTTTCTATTTCCATTCCATCATTCTTTGCATCATTTAATTTGATTGGAGATCTATTTTCATCCTTCACAGTCACGTTATACTCCAAGCGATTGGAAGTATCAATAAAAGTCTGATTGTCTGGCTCACTATAAAAGCTTTTATTATTTACCTGTTGTCTGCCATTTTCTATATCTCCTGTTTTTCTTTGTGCATTCTGTAAAGGTTTTGTTGTAATGAAGCACAAAGAAGCATTGTAAGAATCCCTTATAATGTATATTCTTAATATGTAAACTTTAGAGTCCAAAAGATCTGCAAGAGTAACCACAATCAAGAACAATAAATTTACCTGTTTTCATCATTTGGTAAGATGTATTTTGCAGAACTAGTGTTTTGATGACAAGTACGTTGACTAATACTCTTTGGAATCGGTTAACACTACCTTTTTCACATTTTTTTTAAGAACACAAATGATTCTTAAGATGTACAATATAATCTGTTTCAAAACTACATTTGAACAGTGTATCTTTGAGGATTATAACTTCCATTTCTCTAAATGACCATAAAAAACGCACTTCCTGTCAACCCAGCAGATTGTTTCTTCAAATAATTTGCCCAAGGAATAGATACCTAATTTTTATTTACTCTTTAAATATCATTGAATTTAATACAAGAAAGCAGCTATTTTAATAACTAAAAATTTCCAAATAGTCTGAAAGAGTATATATATATATTAGTGATGGAGAGAAGCTGAATTTTTGCATAACCGCGGTTGCATTTTTTTCAAATGCATCATCGTCATCGTCAATTCTTTGCGATTAATTGAACAAATATTAAGAATTTGAATAATATTAAAACTCAATAACTTCATTTAATAATATATCATAACTTATATATATATATATATATCTATACTATATATATACCTTATATATATATATATATATATCTTTCTTCATATATATATATATATATATATATATATTATACTACTATATATATATATATATGCTGCTGCTATATACTATATATCTTTCATATGCAAATTCCAGACAATGGTTGTTTTCTGTTGTTTTATATCTATCAATCTTCAGATAACCTCTTAGAGACACTGTCTTTTACATCCACACCCCTCTTCTAGACATCTGACAGACACCCTTATCCTTATATCCCTATGTGGTAGGGGGAGAAAAATTGCAGACATTGTATTCCTGCGTGTCATAGAAGGCAACTAAGGGACAGTGGTAGTTGGGTTGGCTTATCTTTTGCCAGGAATGCTAATGCATGCCTCAGAGATGGTCATGATCTCCTTAAGCGGCCTTCTATCTTTCGGCGAAAATGTATGAATCGTGTATGGATTACATGGAAAATCAGAGGAATAAATGTTGAAGAGGGAGAGATGATGGATGTATTTAGAAAGGGCAAAATTTGATTTGCTCGCTGAAACTGTGACTGAAACAAAGATGAAGGAAACGGTGAAAAATGAGTGGTGTGGTGTGTTGGTGTGTAGGAAAGGAATGAGAGGGGAAAAGAATGTGCATTTCTGATGGGTGACTTGTGATAGAGAACTATGGTAGATTTTGTGTGTGTGAATACTACAATTCTAAAGGTTAAATTTAAGTTTGAAAAGGTAGAAGTATGTGTGGTTGCGACATATGGTCCATCTTAGGGTAATGTTGAAGAGTGTGATTTTCTGGGATAATCTGAATGATGTTTTGATGGGGTGAGTAGGAGATTCAGTTCATTGCCAAATATCTCTAAACAAAGAAAATTTTTTTTTTTTTACAGTTGTCACTACCACTCAAGGCAGAGCCTATTCAAGGAGTTCAAAGTTCACCCTCTGGCGCCAAGTGCGCGAGATAAGCACAGACAGTGGTTTTTAAGTGAGGAGATTAAATTCAGCAGAAATACAGAAGATGAAGAAAATTTCACAGAACAGAGGTGGAAGGAAAGAACGAACTAGTCTGGAGTTGCAAATATCAACAAAAAAAAACTTGTCATAGATACAGCACCCCTTATTTGAGGAAGTCTTAAAAAAGGAGTTTGCAAGCAATTGGAAGTTCCCTCGAGCACCTGCCGCCACGGCCTATAAGAGAGAGATAAAGCACCAACATCGCGCCGCAAAGATAGAGGTCAAGATGGAACTGAGAAAGTACAGGACAGTTTTGAGTCTTTTTAGCCTTTAGGCTGGAGCCCTATCCAAGAAACCGGGTGAAACCTGAGCCCCACCAGATATGAGAGCAGTTCAAGGGCGGATGAGACCCTAGTATAACTGGAGTAACTGTGAAGGAAAAAGACTCACAGTCTAAACAGAACTCCCAGTTGCTTTGAGGCGCTGCCCTTGCAACCGTTGTGATGTGAGGTTTCCAAGACATTTTTGTTTGTTAAGGCCAAGGCCAAGGAATGTTTTATATTCGGGAGCAGAGAGGAGCAAAAATCGAAAGTAGGAAAGTTAGAGAAGGTGTTCTAGAGAGAACAGAGGATTTGTAGGATTGGGTTTTTACAGAATTGAGTTCCCAGGGACGAGACAACCCCATCCATTCTGTCCAGATCAGCGCGAGAATAGGAGCTTAGAAGGTCAAGAACGAGGCAATTCTACCAGAAGTAAAAGAGGGGGCAGAATTGAAATGAGGAGTTGAAGAATGAAGAGTCGAGTCATTGGTATATGAATAGGGTTAGATGTGCAGGTGAGAAAATCATTAATAAATGAAAAGAATAAAGTAGGAGATAAGACAGAACCCTGAGGAGGAGCACCACTATTGACAGAAAAAGAATCGCCCCCATCAACAACAGCCGATGTGCTTTGATTGAAAGAAAGCTAGGCATAGTGAGGCAAAGAGAAGAAGGAGGAAAACCAAAGGAGAGCTTGGAGAGGGCTGACACATAATGCCATACTCGATTAAAGAAATATGCTTTAAGGATATGTCAGCGCCACACACCCAAGTCTCCCACGTGGTTTCCTAAGAGCGGAAAACCATAAATCAGTTGGATAGGATATGTCATGGTAGACCTCGAGCGCTGAAAGCCGCACTGCGTCGGAAAAAGAAAGAAAGAAGTGAGGGTTGGAAGGGTTTCAAAGGTAGAATTACAAGTGAGGCTATACACGAAAGCGGATTAGAATTTTCAGAGCGGCTTCCTTTTTTCAGAATAGGTTGGACATGTTCGAGCTTCCAACATTGAGGGAAAGTGCTTGTATTGAGAAATAGAGAATATAGTTGAGCGAGGGGATGGGACCAGCACGGAAGCACACTTCCTCAAAACTCAGGGAAGAATGCCATCCGGGCCACCCGCCTTCCTAACGTTCATGCGCCGATTTCAGGGGCCTGCACCCAAGCCAAATGTAATCACAGGCAAAGGACACCTAAGAGGAGAAGGAGTAGGAAGAGGAATGCCAGAATCGTCCAGGGTTGAGTTAGAGGAAAATAAGAGGCAGAAGAGATTGGCCTTTTCAGTTGGAGAATTAGCAACAGAATCATCATATTGAATAAGAGGAGGAAAGGCAGATTTACCAAAAGAAGTTGCTAGAGATGTTTTGGCAAGAGGTGAGAAAGGTGTCAGTAGGAGAACCAAGGAGGTTTCTTTCGTTTGATGGCGCCCTTACCTCATTGAAGAAGTATCCACAACGATTTCTAGCTGAGATGAAAATTAGCCGAGGGATAGGAGAACCGAGAATTTTCCACACCCTCGATCCGCACTGTCTCTAGCTGAGATGACCCGAAAATGTTAACAAGCACGGTCGAAGAACCATGGATTATGAGGAGAAAAATATAGTTGAGAAAAAGACTGGTCTACTCATCCCAACAGATTAGCTCCCTCATATCTTTTAAATCTTTTATACATGCATCATTATTCCCTTGCTGAGGTAGCCAATTTGCTATCATCTGCCAACTTGGAAAAACCTTCCATTTAAATCCCTGGTCTAAATATTTTTATACGCCATATGAGGAACAACCACTTAGGCTGAAATGCGATGGACTGAAACATGTTTCCTCATTTCCGTGCTCAAACACTTTCTTGCGCATTTCATTGATTAATTACAATGTGCCCAGTATTGTATTATTATTATTATTATTACATTAAACCTATTATTATTATTAATATTAAACTATTATTGAAGTAGCAACAGAATCATCAGATTAATATTAGGAAAGGCAGCTTTACAGAAGTTGCTAGAGATGTTTTAGCAAGTGGCCAGAAAGATTTGTCAGTAGGAGGAGAACCAGTTAGCACACTTTCATTTGATGAAAGCTCGCTTTGCTCATCGAAGAGTATCCCTGCAGCGATTTCTAGCTGAATGAAAATTGGCAGGAGTGATAGGAGAACGAGAATTTTCTACTCGTTATCCATCTGTCTCTAGCCTGAATGGCCAGAGGAACAAGCACGATCAGTTCATGGTGCTAGAGTTATGAGGGAGAAAAATTTAATTGAAAAGGAATGAAGACATAGCATCCCATCAATGATTTTCAAGTCACTCCATATCTTTTAAATCTTTTATACAAAAACTGTTTTCAGTCTTCCTGTTTAGGCAGGCCAGCTTGCAGGCCTTAAAGAGGATCAACGCAGACTGTGTAGCTAGGTGTTTTTCTTTAGTATGAGCGATAGAGTTTATGTTTAACACGATTATCCATGGTGCAATCTCACGTTCCACGGAGAATTTGCTAGCAGAAACGAGAATATGGGCTTCCATGGGCTTCCAGAACAACGTTCGCCAAAATAAAGTGGTATGCATCCACTGGGGAAGAAAGATGTCAGTGGCTGGGGATGCAGGGGACATATGTTGCGCCCGAGAAGGAGGACTGATGAGCCTGTCACTGCGCCAGATGGTATAAGGTGTTGGAGGATGATCAGGGCAAAGGGTGCTGATGTGCCTCCACGCTAACTGGTCACACACGAAAGAGTAAAAACCAGCCTGTTTCCACCGGGTCTTTGTCAGCGAAGAGCAAAAGAGATGTGTCAACACACGAGGAAGCTTACCAGGTATCAAAACGTTGAAAGTTGGTAAGCCTGCGTTGCGAATATTGAAGTCTCCCCAAAACTTACAAAGGGCGGAGGGAGGTTTCGAAACAGTCCGAAAAGATCCTCCCTCGTGTAACTGCAACTAGTATAAGAGGGCAGGCAAAACACAAAGTAAACAGGAAATCAAGGTGTACAAGGGCAGCTACCGCGTGTAATCGAGTAGGAACGGGGGGATATGGGTGAAAGGAACCTATTCGAGGAACAGAATCGCCGCACCACCCCTATCATTAGTGCCACGATTTTGGGAAGCGAGAGGCAACCTGTATTTGGATGGTGGCAGAAAAGCACGGTAAGCCAGTTGCAATTCTTGGAGGCAGATGGCCTTTTTAGTATGCAGTTCAATAAGTCTACCCAACTCTTTGAAGTTTGGGTAGTAACCACGGCAGTTCCAATGAAGAAACTTAGTCATGGAAGAAAGAAAACGAAGCTATCAGTCCGCAATGCAGTCTGTTACAATCCTTGCTATGCGGTGGGCGTCAGCTTTCTTTTTAGAAGCACGGGACAATGGAAGGCGCGGGTCACTAGAGGGCCCACAAGGGGGCGCCTTATAGCCCGGTGGAAGACGAAGGTCATGGAGAATTGACACTGGAGGTTTATCCTGAGACAGAGAATGGCTGCTTCCTACCACTGCGGGAGTCAAAAATGACAGGCCAAACCAACCTCCACATCAGAGGGTCTCGAGAAAATAGCCGAAGGTGGAGACTCCAGCGCCAGGGGCAGAGAAGGTTGACTCTCAACGGGGGGAGACAGGGGAACCCCCAATATCGGCCAGGACGGGCGTGGTAGTCACAGGTGTATCACACCGCTGAACTCATTACTGATGGAGGAGTCTCAACAGGGATGGCGGGATATCCAATCAACGGGTAGAAGGCGTAGATTTTAAGAATTCCAACGCCCGAAGATGAATAATAATGGCTCCTCACAGGAGACGTGACGCGTTCAGGAGAGCCGTCAATACTAGGAGAAGAATGCTCTAGCGGTTTCCTAGGAGACACGGGGGCCGGACGTTTACGTGAAACAGTCGTCAAAGGAGAGTCATCATCGAGTAGTAACGAAGAAACAGAAATTGGAGAGCATACAACCCTGGATGCGGCATGAACTTCAGCCGAACTCACACCATAGGAAAAAGATGTAAGGACTGGAGAGGTGTGATGAGCGACAGTACGGATCATGTCGGGAGAATGCGGGGGGCAGTTCGAGTGCAGAGTAGAAATGTGTATGCCAGTAGTGGTTACGGTATCCGATCTAGAGAGCTGCGAATTACGTAGAGGCGCAGGCGGCGCACGAGGGCGATGGGAAGGTTGGGCGGTAGATACCGGCCTAGTCGCAGCAGCAAAGGAGAGGGGCAGGTGTGAAAGTTTCTCCCTAGCGCGACGAGAGGCCTCACGGCGGTCGAGCTTGTGTATGGTGCACTGCTCAAGAATCTCCTTTTCCAAAAGAAAAGAGGGACAGTGCACAGATGACGCCTGATGAGAACCCTTGCAATTCGGGCAGCAAGGCGGGTTTTCGCACGGAGTGTGGAGCACACCTCGGACAGATGAACTGGGGAGATCTGCAATATTTTTGAGGATGGCCAAATTTGTGACATTTGAAACATCTCCTCGGGTGCGGGATGTATGGCCGAACCGAGTGGATGGTGAAACCGATTTTCACCCTGGTCGGAGGGAAAGGTACACTAAAAGTGAGAAGGAGACGAGGGTTGGACACAGTGGGAGTCTCCTTATGGGGAGGGAACCGGTAGACATTTGTGACCGGAATATGTCGCTTTTTAAAATGTTCGAGAATGGCGTCAGGATCATCGGAACGGACCTCTTGAGCATACACTGTCCCTTTAGATGTATTGAGAACATCGTCCAGCGTTGAGACAACTGGTAGGTCTCCCAAATATTTAAGAAAAGCCAATAACTGACTCTGATGGTGAGAGGAGGCATGAACGAGGAGAGAACCATTCCTCATGGGAGTCGCCTGATGATCGGTCGTACTGAGAAAGTAGTCTAACGCGTCACTGAGGACGAGATGGCTACGAGACGTGAGAGGTTGTGAAGTCGTCGAACTGAGATAAAAGTACAAAAGATAGGCGTCATTAGTGGGGCACCCAATAGAGGGTCCGAGAACAGAAACAGTTCAATAGGTCGAGGCGTATGGTAGCGAGTAGGTGGGCCCAATGGGTGAGGAGAAGCCCGATTCCTCTGGTGACGCGATTGATGAGGTAACACAGGTACAGATAGCGACACAGTCTCACCAGAAAGATGAGGAGGGTCGATCAATAAAGCTGGAGTCTGGGGTGTAAGGTGGTTCGCTGGAAGATGGTGAGCAGCACGAACCATTTCACCACATCAAAGCCCTTACTTGGTCCCGGCCTAGGAGGAGCCAGGGAAATGCCAGTAGGGGGAACTGACTGAAGATGAAATCCGCCTTTCTTTAAAATCTTATTTTTATTTACGGGCGTAGTCATAAATTAATCACCTATATAATATACTTCTCCACCGCAATAAAAACCAGTAATAACAATAAAACAAATGAGACATAAAGAACAATATAACATAGGGACGTGAAGGGAAAAACTATTCATATGGGAA
This sequence comes from Trachelipus rathkii, assembly GCA_015478945.1. Lineage (NCBI taxonomy): Eukaryota > Metazoa > Arthropoda > Malacostraca > Isopoda > Trachelipodidae > Trachelipus > Trachelipus rathkii. Next base: position 20,340 of record JABUQX010071249.1, read on the forward strand.
AGTGTCTTGTCCACGGCATAAGGCCCAAGTCCAGAGCCCAACACAACCCGCCCCGAAACCCCACCCCTTAGGGAGGGCAGCGGATGTGGCCTCGGGAAAGCCCCCCGGAACTCCGCGACAGTCCCCTCCCATGAACCACATGGTACCCGAACGCGAAGCCCGGGATTATATACCCTAGTGCAGGACAGACTCCTCAGGGGTTAACCCCAAGGTTCGGGACCCTCAACAATAGGTGGCCCTGTCAAAAGCGGAAAACACTGGTTTATAGCCTGTTATCTCATCCGCGGGGAAGGTTATGACGGACCCAGGACTCAAACAGGAACAGACACTCGGAAGGCCATAAGGGCCAAGTGAAGGGAAGAAAAAAGGTGGGACACTCATAAGAGAGTGGAAGTACATACAACAATATGTAAGGGGGAAGTGGAGGCAAATGAACCAATAAAAGGAAAGCGGGAAAATACGGACAAAACAAAATCGGGGAATACACAAAACTGAAAAGAGGAAAACGTGCAACTTTGCAGATATTCATAAAGGTGATATCTGAACCCTCTTCAACACCAGTAAGGTGGGCACGTTATCGAGGGGTATATATAAACCGTAAAATGGGGGAAAAATTCTGTCACGGAGGGGAGTATGGTCCTTTTTAAATTTTCTATAATATTTTTGTAAAATAAAAAACATTTTTCCAATGAGAAGGTTTTCTAGTAGTAAATAGAATATATTTAAACCATATATAAAAATTTAAATAAATAACTTACACCTTACAACTTACAAAAAAATTTACCCCATTTCGAAAAAAAAAAAAAAATTTAAATTGAAAAAAAAATCTAAGATCTGGTGAATCTCGTAGAATTAAGATATCGGAATTTCGATTTAGATGCATATTGGGAAGTCTATTTTTAACATTTTCCATGTAAAAAATTTAAAATATTAAGCTTATTTTTAAAGTTAAGTGTTTTCAATTTCGGGGGAAAACCGGTCGGGCATCGGGGAAAACCGGTCAGTATAAACTTATATAAAAATGTCCATTTTTTTTTAGTTTTTATGCATGGTAGACTATAAGACATTTGTTTAATGTTTTCTATACCAATCTTTCTTATAATAATAATAATAATAATAATAATAATAATAATAATAATAATAATAATAATAATAATAATAATAATAATATTTTACTACTATTATTATTATTATTAATAATAATAATAATAATAATAATAATAATAATAATAATAATAATAATAATAATAATATTATTATTATTAATAATTTAATTATTTAATTATTATTATTATTATTATTATTATTATTATTATTATTATTATTATTATTATTATTAATTAATAATAATAATAATAATAATAATAATAATAATAATAATAATAATAATAATTTTATTTTCATTGTTATATGCTAAATAAACATTGAAAAAAAAAAATGACAATAAATTTTAATAATTTCTAATAATAATAATATTTACACTTTTTAACAAAATAGGCACGCAAACGTAAACTTGTTGACAAAAAAAAATTTACATTATTATAATTTAAACTATGACAATCAATTTTAATAATAATAATAATAATAATAATAATAATATTATTATTATTATTATTACCGTCAAATGAGGGAAAACTGGTTTTGGTGGGTAAAACGGGTAAGTTTAGAAAATGTGCTATATTTTCATAATGGCAACCATTATGAAATTGGGGAAAGGTTTTTTTGTTAGATAAAAGACTATATTTTAATATTATTTCAAAATTAAATCCAATAAATTAGAGGTTCAGTTCAAAAAAATTTCCCCCATTTGAAAAATTTTTTTTTTGAAAAATTGCAAAAAAATGCTAAGGTCTGTACAATCTCTAAGACTGAAGAGATCATCATTTCGCATTAACAGCATATAGAAAGTTGTAAAATTAAGAGTTTTCATGTATGTAATTGCATTTAGTGATATTATTTTTTTAAGTTATTAAGTGGTTTCACTTTTGGGGTAAAACGGGTAGGGGTAAAACTGGTGACGGGGTAAAACTGGTAACTATATTTTAACTATATTTTCATGTATAAATAATTTTTTTTTTTTAATTTTTAATAATATTTTCCCTTTATTATATAAATAGAAGTATAAATACCTAGGTATGTATTTTATTACCGTGTATTATAT
>JABUQX010071250.1:0-12500 GCA_015478945.1 Trachelipus rathkii
TATATAATATTTATAGATATATATATTATATATATATATATAATATATAGATAATAATATTATATATAGTAATTTAGAATATATAATAGATATATATATATATATAATATATATCATATATATAATAAATATATAATATAGTAATATATATAATATATAGGAGTATAATATATTATATATATAGTATATGAGATATAATATAAAATATATATGTATAATATATATATATATATAATATTAAATATATATATATATATTAGATAGTATTTATTATATATATATATATATATATATATATATAAATATATATATATATATATATATATAAAATATAGGATGGCAGCAGAGTCATTGATTTGACATTTTGATGTTGAATTGTTGAAAGATAGTTAAAATCTGAAGCATGTATAAATATATATATATATAGATTAGAATAATACATAATATATATTGTATATATATAGTATACTAATCTATAATACTTGTATACTTATATATATAATAGATATAATATAATATATATAATAGTAATAGATATATATAGTATAATATATATATAGTAACTAATATTATAGATATTATATAAACTATTTATATATTATTTATTCGTGCATGTTGTATACCCTTTATGTAAAGGAGGAATAATATATATATATAGTAGTATTATATAATAGTAATATATATATATTATATATATAATATATATAAAATATAATATATATATATATATCAATATATATAAATATATATATATAATATATATAATATATAGTATATATATTATAACTATATATCTATATAGTGTAGATTTAATATATATATATATATATATATATATATAATATATATCAATATATATATATATTCATATATAATTCATATAAAAAAAATATAATAAATATAAATATATAAATAGCCCTAGTATATATATATATATATAATTATATATATAATAATATTATAATATATAATTTATAATATAGTTATATATATATATATATATAATATATATATTAGATATTAATAGTAAGAGTATATATATATATATATTATATAAATTTTTATTAATTTTAAAAATTTATTATGTTAAAGTTTAAAAATATAAATTTGTAAAATATATTTCATTAATATATATAAGCTAATAAATATAAAATATATATACCTATATATGTATATATAAATATAATTTTGGTTTTGGTATCAATACTCTATTTAGTTATGAACTTGCTCCGAAAGGAACCATCTTAAAACAACAAGACCTCTTCCCCACCCTCCCCTCTATCTCCTCTCAAGGTTTAGTTACTTCAAGATCTAATGTTGAAATTTTAACATAGGAATTGGGTTGTGAACATCAATTTTTCAGCTGAGAGCCCACATTGATAAATATCTCTCGAAATGGAACCTAATTGATGACAGCCAAGCTATTCCTTACAGTTTACTCCAATCGTGGCGTAAACATTGTACCTTCCACCAGCGATGGATCTTCATTTGAAATCTAATCGTTTTCTTTTGATAGTTTCATCATTTTGCACTACATCTTTTGTAATGCGTGTTTTCCTCATTCAACTACTGGACTTAGAAATTCTTCTATGATTATGTTATTGATACTTGTAGAGAGTTGTTCTATAGATTTCGTTTTTCTTTAAAGGATGGCGAATTAATAAACCCTTCGGATTGACTTTTTTCAACTGCAACACAAAGTAAGGATTTAACTTGTTCTAATATTGTTACAAAAAAACTTTCCTTTATAACGGGGATCTAAGTAAGTTGCAAAAGTAAAAAGGTCATATTTCCACAGAAACACAAAGCGTTTTTCTAGCTCTAGTTAATTCATCTTTCATTCTTTTTAAACCTTCATCATTTCTTTGAGATGTCAAAATGCTTCCTAGCAGTTGAGATAGTAGTGATTACATCGGAGACAGAAGCTGTAGAGGCGCTTATTTTTTTGATAGTTTCTTCAAATGGTTTCAAATGTTTCAAATGGTTTCAAATATAATAATATATATAATATATATAATATATATAAAAGTATATATTATATATAATATATATATAGTATATATATATAATATATTATATATAAAATAAATATAATATTTATATTAGTATATATATTATATAAAAAATATTATATTATATAGTATATAATATTATATATATATATATATATATATATATAATATATATATATATATAGTATATATTAATATATAGTATATATAGTAATGATATAAATATATATATGAGTATAATATATAATATATATAAATATATTATAAATATATATATATATATATATATAGTATATATATAAGATATATATAGTAAGTAGTATATATATATAATATATAATATAGATATATATATATATAAATATATATATATATATATATTATATATAATAATAATATATATATATATGATATTTAATATAATATAATATATATATACTGAATAAAATATATATATATATATAATATATATATATATATATAATATAATAGTATATATATATATATATATATATAAGTATATATATATATATATATATATATAGATATATAATATATATATATAGTATATAATATATATAGATATATATATATAGTAATATATACTATAGAGGAAAAATATTCCAACAGGACGGCCTTTTCGTTTAAAGAAACTATGCGAGCTATACTGATAGCAGGATCGATGTGATATACGCCGCTTATTTGGCACTTTTCAAAGCGTCTTGATAAAGGTCAATCAGAGTCTTATTCAAAAAAACTTAATGAGATGAATATTCCCTCCGTATTTGAAATATATAATGAGTATTTATTTAAAAAATCAATTGTAATGTTAAACACAAAAATAGTTTTTCCAATACTTAGCAAGTAAAAAACGAGTGTTTAAGACAGGTGAATATATCCCCCTTTTTCTATTTATGTGATGAAACTTAATAAGGATATGTTAAAAGTTTAAAATTGAAGCATAGATTAGGATCAGTATGTCAAAATATTAGTATGCTGATGACTTATATTGCTTGCTCCATCAATTAGTGCCTTCAAACTCTTCTATATTAAAGCAGAAATTTATAACTGATTTATGCCTAAATATATATACAAACCATGACAAGAGTTTGGTTGTTAATTCATTAAGAAAAACGGCAAAATAAAAGAAAATGCAATTGGAAATTCAAAGCTGTCAGGTATCGAGAAAGAGCAACTTCCTATCAAACCTTGCTCTAATTCCCAGAGGATAAGCAGAAGAAAAGCTGGAATTAAAAGAGCAGGAAACAAATTCTTTGGTAAGTTTAATCTTATTTTGCGTAGATTTAGATCACTGGATCCCGAAATGATTTGTATTACTGCTAAATCCTAGGTACCCCATTTTATGCAGCCAATTATGGGTAACTTAGCTAACATATTCAAGTTATGAAACAATTTAAACTGCTTTCACAAAGCTATTAGAAGACCTTTAAAAATTTCAACGAGATGTTAGTAACCATGCAGTTTTGTAATAGTCTTAAATGTTGCTATTTTGAAACATATCTAAATTATATGAAATTATGCACAGTTTTGCTATTTAATAGAACATGTGAATTTATTGATAAGAATCGATCTTTATTGAGAGCGGTTAGACTGGGATATATATAGAAAAAATAATTTCAATCAAATGGTTTCAAATATTTTTTCAAAATGATCTTGATGCCTTAAAGCTAGAATTTGGTTTATACAAAGTAGAGAAAATTCTTTGAGATGATTCGCTACATTATATTATTGTTATTAGTTTAATTCTTTGATTTCAATTAATTAATTACTTTTAAAAAAAGTACTTGTTTCCGAAATAAAGAAAAAAAGTCTATCTATCTATCTATTCTATCTATCTATCTATCTATCTATCTATCTATCTATCTATCTATCTATCTATCTATCTATCTATCTATCTATCTATCTATTCATCTTTCACTCAGGATAGTGGATCTAGCTTAACATTCTTTACTCTAGCATGGACTATTTTTCTTTACCCAAACCAAATTAGAAATGCCTATATTAACCATATTATATAAAATGCGTGTTCACATAACTGATTCCGTTCTTAAGTGTTCATGTCGGTACATTTTATCTAGTTTCTCTTCGAACTTTAACATTTATAATTTTGATTTACTTTTCATATATTTAATTTTCACATATCATCTTTTTTTTTTTTGCTAGCTTCAACTAATATATTTTATTTATATTCCTACATATTTAGTAAAAACTTCTCCTCTTACTTTTTGGGAGCATTAACTTTAATATTTAAATATTTTCTTTTAAACTGCATCATTTATATTTTCACATATTTAATATTTACATCTCGTTTTCTTTTCTAAACGTTATCTTTTATATTTAAATTATTTTCGTTTAAACTCTAACATTTATATTTTGCTTTGTTATTTTGTTTACTATTTTATGTTTATTTCATATATATTTGTTATTAGGTCTATTACTTATAAGTATAAATTACATAAATTTTGCTATATTTTTATTTTATTTTTTTAATTTTTATTTGAATTGAAATGTTCATTTACTTTAGATTTTTATTTATTTTCATTTTATTTATTTAAAAAATATTAAAAATATTTTGTGTTTACTAAATTTTATTTATTTTAAAAATGATTTAATAACATTTTGTTTTAAATAATAATAAAAAAATTGTTTTTAATAAAAAAATATTTTTTTTGTTCATAATGTAAAACAATAGTAATTTATTGATCCTAAACATTAATAGCAGAACGCAATCCAAACATCTTCCTCTCTCTCCATCTGATTAATCAAGTATGTACTGCTTTAAGCTTCATAGACATAAATTTTTGCTTAAACATAACGTGAAAATAGCTTCATTGCATAAAAATAAATAAAAAATAACTTTTTTTTACGTTGAAACTCAAAGTTTCCATAATATTATACAATTCAACGTAAAAGTTAAGCATGAAATATACTGACAAATATTTAATCAATGTTTCAATTTATATTCTACACATTTTAACAAGTTAGAAGAGACAAAAAAATTTCTGGATTTAAAACTTTCTTTTTTATTTTACAAAAACACATGCAATAGTAAGACTAGAACTTTAATAAAGACATTGAAAAATGTTAGTTTATCACATTTTAAACTCTCCCAATGTATAACATGATGCAATATCATTCATTCTTGTCATTCTTTTCGTTTCTAAAATACAATACTCCATAATCGCGATAAGTTAAGAATATTCCATTTACAATAAGATCGAGGTAGGGAATTTCAAACGATCGTTAAATATGAATCATTTCAAAAGAAAAACTTTAAAATATTTTATTAAAAGTATTCTAAACGACTCTTCTGATTTACTACTTTTATAAATATATGTTAATTTAACATTAGCATAGTAATATGTAATAAAATCTAGCAAAATTTATCATAACCATCTTAATCTATCTAACATACTGAACTATGAATAAAAGCTAAAATATGAAAAGTTTTAACGTATTAGTATTAGCTAAGAAAGCAATATATAGCAATAATCTACATAGGCTAACCTATCTAACTTACTAAACTATGAAGAAATGCTAACATTTAAAAAGTTAACTCACCTTTAATTGTAACTAACTTAACATTACTCATAAAAACGCAACCTAACTCTTATATTTTCTATCATATCTATAACATATTAATATTAATTTAATTAACATTGTAAAATCTAACAAAGTTAACAAAATTTATCATGACCTAAAATTTCTAAAATGCTGAACTATGAATAAATGTTAACATATAAATATTTTAACATTAACACCTGCTAAAATAATATTATCTAACACCACTTTACATAACTTTGCCTATCTAAGTACTAAACTATAAATAAATAATAACATTAACAAAGGTCCTTACCTATTAACGGTAACTAACCTAATATTATCGTCAAAATATAACCCAGACCTACTTTTTTCTATCATATATGTAACAAATCAATGTTAATGTATCATTAACTTAGTAATATCTAATAAAACTTACAATAATCTAAACTATCTTGCATTCTGAATTATGAATAATTACAAACATAACAAAGTTTAAACTTAGAATCTGCCAACATAACAATATCTAACAATACTTTACAAATCTAACCTATCTAGTCTACCAAAATTCGAATAAATGCTAACATTATAAAAGTTTCCTATTTATCATTGGTAACTAACCTAACACTGTCCAACAAAACTTAACCTAGCCCTACTTTTCAGATCATATCAACAATTGTTATCACAGTAATATGTAACATAACCTAGCAAAATTTCACATAACCTAACCTAGTTAACATCCAGAAAAATGAATAAATGTTAATATTAACAAAGTTCCCAACACATCAACGGTAACTAACCTAACTTACTCAACAAAAATAACCGTTGCCCTACTTTTTTCTATCATATTTACTTATTTACTGCACATTTTATTTTAGCACTTAATCTCCATTTTTCAAAACGAGATATCGCAAATTTTAGTTTTAAAGTTTTAATATAGGTCTTAATTTTTTATTTTTTTTGTCTGTACAAGGATTTGAGTGAGTGCGGGGTTGTGCACGTATTTGCACTAATGATCGAACTGAGTGGACGTATTAACTTCGCCACCATCCGTTCCCTAGACGTTAACATCGAATCTGTGATGTTACACCTCTCTAAATCTCATCCTAACCTCCTACTTCTGTCTGAGACACAGCTATCTAGGGATTCTCTCTCTCTAATGAACTTAATATCTCTAACTATAACCTTTTTCACAGTTTCCGGGTAAATGGTGGAGTCTGTGCCTACAAAAACATTAACACTTTAGAAAAAGGTCTCGAAACCTTGAATATACTAACTTCAATATTCTATTGCTTAAGATATTTCTTCCTACTACTTGTGCTAATGTTACTGCTCTCCTAATAGAACTTATTTTCAGACCATTTTTAAATATCTAACTATTTCTCTCGAGACTATTACTTTTTCTCATCCAAATGCTGAGGTCCTCTACTTAGGAACACAACGTATACCACAATGAGTTGTTGGGCTCCTCTCATATTGATGTAGGTAGGAAGGAGGCCAAAGCTTTCTCTACACTTAACGATCTGGAACAGTAACTTAAGGAACCTATACACACACCAGATCGTCATGACCAATTTTTGAACCCTCTTGACCTTTATTTCACTACTTCTTCTTGCTAAAAATACATAATTTTTCCTCTTATTGGTAATTATGACTTCAATCTTATAGCTCTTAATAATAACACTTTCTCTCCAGCAGCGCCACCATGACATAAATGTACTTTCTAATATTTTAATATGGCTTATTTGGATAATTGGGTGGCTTCTTTGCTTCTTTTTTTGAGAATTTTTAATAGAAGTCTAAAAATATTTTGTTGAAATGACTTTAAAATTATATAGAATCCCATGTTATAAAGTTGAGCAACTTTCAAAAGTTTCCCAGCTGTGTTCAATTTAGTTGAGGAAAAACTGCTTTTTGTCATAAATGATTTTTATTATTTCACCCATCTACACGACACTCTTATGGTGCATAAAATTGGTGGAGATCTATCTTTATTATTTATAAAAATTCTTTAAATACTCAACTTTTTTTTGCCGCAGCTGTTCAAGGAAAAATCAAAAAATTAAAATCTTCCCATTGAACAGGGGCAAAATGGTTGAGTATATAAAGCATTGTTTTAAATAAGAAAAAAGATGTAACTTTCCCAATTATATACACCCTGAAAATTTCATGTAGATCAAATGATTAATAATGAAAGAAAATATTCAAATTTGTCTCTTTTATTAAAAAACGAAAATGAATATTTGTGGGTATTTAACTCTTTTTGGATATTAGATGTGAAATATTAATTTCAAAAGGTTTAGGATTATTTACCCAACTATTCATAATTCAATTTTCAAATTATTAGACGAGGGTAGTGCTGCTCGGTATTGAAAATGGCACGACTAAATATTGCGAAACCTGTGGTGCATAGAGTAAAAATGCTCTAAATTAAATTTATTTATCTCGTTGAATTATATAAATGCTGAAATTTCTGAGACATTTTGTATCATACATGATTATCATTTTTTTGACATGATTTTCTAGTATTTAAGTGAAAAAAATTATATCTTGAACAATAAACATTTATTTAGGTTTCCTTGGAAAAAGAAAGAAGAAAAATATCAAATCAACCCTAGAATAGGAAAATATAAAAATAAAATCTGCCAAAGGGTTTTTATTAAATTTTTAGAAATGATTTATAAATAGAGTAGTTTTCCCTTCCTGAATTATAATTCGGAAAATGTTGAGAAAATGAAAAATAGCTTCTTGAAGGAACAACTTAAATAACTAAGAACTAGTATTGCTAATAATTAGTGATGGGACGATTCCAGAATTTACCAGCCGATTCCGATTCCGATTCCGATTCAGTCAAAAGTGCCGATTCCGATTCCGATTCCGATTCCAATTCATTATAATATATATATATATATATATTATATATATATATTATATATATTAAAAAAAATAAATTATATATATATATATATATATATATTATATATATATATATATATATATATATATATATATATATATATATATATATATATATATATATATATATATATATATATATATATATATATATATATATAATATATATATATATATATATATATATATATATATATATATATATATATAATATATATATATTATATATATATATATATATATTATATATATATATATATATATTATGTCTATTTTCCTTAAACCAACTAATTTAAGATATATAGAACCTTATAAATTAATGTTCTAGAATTCTCTTATATTTTATCTCTGCTAAACTTACTAAGGTTAATTAATTTTATTTATTTACCCACTGAAAAATAATAGCAATACTTAATAATTTTACAATAAACGAACAATTTTGTCAATTTTTTTTTGTTTTAAAAAAATACCTTCTTTAATTTACTTAAAGGTAAGATCTTTAAGCAAAATTATCATTATTATTTGGAGTCAAAATGCATGACTCTTAAATTGTAATGCAAAAACATTAACATTTTCTTCCTTCCTGCGTGCATCGTTTTTTTTAGGAGAAAAATTGATCCTCCAACTCTTGAAAGAGTCTTTCACTTTCCATGGAAAAGGGGGGCGAGCTTAAATAATTTCTAGCAAGGACACCCCCAAATGCTGAAAGGTACCTTAATTCGATGACCACCATTGTAACGGACTTTTCTGAATTTTTAATAAGTTTCTTATTTTTATATTGGCTGATTGGAATACTCCTGCCTCTTTCAATTTTTCAATATATGTGTCTTTCTCCTTAGGAATGAGTTCTTTTGCTGTTTGTCAGGCTATTTTCTCATTAACTTCCGACAACAACTGTCAATAAGAATGTTAAAACTTTTGTCTACAGTATAATTTTTTTCGCCCGATTCTGTTGATAAATTAGAAGAATATGAAGATTAGTTTAAAGTAGTGGAAACTGTTTTCCTTTAATTTATACAACATATATCTTTGCACATCCATTGGTTAAGAATATCTTCCACATTTTTATTGTCATATTCATCCTCAAGGAATGTAGTTTTAAAGCGTGGATCAAGATAAGGTAGCAAGCACTCAAGATTCTTATCAGTAAAGGAAATGCTGCATCTATTTTTTACTGAAGTTTTCCAGCGATACTGTAGTCCCAAGTCCCTCAAATAGTCCTTTTTTCTACCCTTTTCAAAAAAATTACAAATCACTTTCTTATTTGGGATTATTGCCGATGCCATTGATTCCTTGTGGCTCAAGAAATTTGTACAAGCAGCAAAATTTTTAAGATATTTTTAGCAATTTTTTCAAGAACTTTTCGTTGTTTCTAAGCATGCAGGTTTTGAATGAACACTGCAATATGAAATGAGAGCCGTCTTTTGTTCAAAAATTTTTAAAAGCATATGATACTGGCTATTACATCTGGTTTGTATATCCTGAATAAATATGTGCTGTGGTAAATTAAATCTAGTTTGATATTCTTCATACTTAGCAATAGCTTAAGGCGAGTGATTAAAATGACCTACCATTTGTTTGCATATGGATACATTTTTTTTCACGTCTCTTTGTTCAAATATGGCACCATTGAGAACTAGTTGCAAAGAGTGTAAAAAGCAAGGTAATGCCTGGAATCCTGCTTGTGTAACTCCTGCAGCCATATTAGGTGCGCTATCCCTTACTATAACATGAATTTTATTAGCAGGAATATTGAATTCTTCCATAACATTTTGAAAGACAATCACTTATATTAGATGCTGTGTGAGATACGTGAAAAGGTGAAACTTGAAGGATAGCATTTATATTCAATAGCTCCAATTATTACAAGCCTACAATGCAAAAATATCACTGCTCACTTACGAGTTCAGGGGTATATAATTATCAAAACATATTACATAACATGATTAACGAAATATTGCCAATGTCTGAAAATCTTAACATGATAACTTAGTCTCTACGTGAAGATGCGCCGCTCAATCCAGTTTTCTTTAATTAAATAGAATTAAGGAAGAACTGAAATTAAAAATCAATATGGCAGACTTCGAAATATTGTCTTTGAAATATCATAAAGATCGAATAAAAATTATTTTCAGATTGTATACTAAAGAATCGGTCAAAGAATCGGTACAATTTTGTCGATTCCAATTCCGATTCCGATTCCGATTCCTGAAAAACAACCGATTCCTCCGATTCCGATGCCGATTCCGATTAATCGTCCCATCACTACTAATAATATTAACGAAATTAGAATAAACAAAAGATTTCACTTGCCCGTGTAAACAAAATTTCATTATTAGGTAAGAACCAGAATGTGCAATAGAGGATTTAAGCACATTTTAATATTTTTTGTTGATGAAATTTTTCATCATCACCATCATAATCATCATTATCGACCTTCTTTCCCCAAGACTGGGAGTAAGGTGCGTAACATGCACCGGAAACAGAAAAGTAGTAGAAGAATATGATACAAGTCGGAAAGAAGCCCTGCCTTACCGCCCTCTTTATACCTTTTAGTGAGAACTCGTCGCAGTCAGAAAATCTACCATAGAGCATCACGGGACCGAGACAGACTACTCTCACTATGGCATCTCATCAATGTGGGGTCATCCCGTAGCCCAGGTGGGCCACAACCATACCCCCTTAAAAAACCGTCATTAACTCTTATTATGCACCTTACTTCTCGCCTCTGCCAAAGTCACATTTCTCTCCTCCAGGCCTTCCCTTACTGACTCAATCCACTTTTTCTTCGGTCTCCCAGCCGGTTGATTCCCAACATACTCACCACTATACATTCTCTTAACCAACCGACTATCGTCCATCCTTTCTACATGACCAAACTATCTCAACATACTTTCATTTTTTCTCTCATTTACCCCTTTCTTCACACCACACAGCTCTCTAATACGTTCATTCCTTGTTTTTTTAATTCTTCTCACACCTAACTCGCCCCTAAGATTGTCCACCTGAATAAAATGAACTTTAGAACTATACCTCCTATTCCAGACCATATTCTCCACTACTATACATTAACACATGTAACAACATCCTCCTGTAAGACCCTAGCACACTCAAGACTTACTCCCTTTACATCCACCAACGATTTAATTGCACCAGCACCTTCCTGCCTTTCACAACTTTCCTACTACATTCTGCATCATCCGTTCCCTTTTCATCCAACATATATCCTAAATATTTAAACTCAGACATCTGTTTAAGCTGGTCACCACTCTAATATAACTTCACACCTAGGACTGTCCCCACTTCACAACCATAACTTTACTCTTATCTACATTTACTTTCAAACACCTCCTTTTACATACTATTTCAAATCTCTCCAAGAATCCTTTGAAACTCTCTTCAGATTCGCCACACAAAACCAAATCATCCACATATAATAGGTAGGGCCCTCACGTCTCTTCAAATTCTCCATCTTCCTAACCCATTCCTGCACAACGGCTCTAATTCTTTCATAACCCATCATATCATAGAATTTAAATAATCCAAGGAGACATTAACGCTATCCCTAATCGTCATCTTCCGTCTATTAATATTAAATCAATCACTTTCAACTCCATTTATTTTTACACACGCTTCACTATCGGCATACATAATTTTGATTCCATTCAGAAGCTTACCACCAACACATTATAATATATATATCACTATTTCCTGCCAAAGAGCTTCCCTATTAACCCTGTCATACGCCTGTTGCAAATTCATAAAACCTAAATGCAATTTATTCTTCTTCTCCCTCATTTTCTCAACCATTTGTTTCAATATGAAGATTTTTGGATCCACACACTCTACCACTTCTAAACGCAACTTGTTTTCACCAATCAGTCTTTCAGTCTCTCGACGCACTCTTTCGACCAAAATACCAGAGTTTTCCTTCCTATTACACTCAATAAGCTAATTTCCGTATAATTTCTACAGTCACCCTTATCCCCCTTACCCTTATATAACGGTACT
>JABUQX010071250.1:17500-18640 GCA_015478945.1 Trachelipus rathkii
CTACAATCAGATTTGTTCTTGTTTATTCTTTAATTTATCTTGAACAGTTTTGATTATTTAACAACAAATTGTTACTTACTTTTGTCATCGTACATCTGGCAACAGCATCACGTGAATTTTCAGACTTATGGAGCCATGGGAATGGTCTTTACTCTTTAGTTAATCTTTGTCTTCTGTAGCAGAAAGTTGTGCTGTGCTCTTATTATTTTGAATTTTCTCGGACCAAACAGCATGCCTCGACAATGTAAACATCACCCAAGCAAATTTTGCTTTGTTTGTGGCAGTTTCACAACAACAAAACAATAACGAACAATTACAACAGACCTTAAGGAAATATACAATATGTATTTTGGTTGTCCTTTAGGTGACCAAGATAAAGAATGGGCGCCTCATCAGATTTGTTCATCTTGTTCAAACGGATTACGCGATTGGTTAAATAAAAAGAAAGCTTCAATGCCGTTTGCTATACCCATGATATGGAGGGAACCAAGAGATCATCATCAAGACTTATTTTTGAAGTGTGAATCTACAAGGGTGTTCTGCAAAAAAACAAAAACAATATTGTATATCCAAGCCTTGATTCGGCACGTAGATCAGGCCAACATAATGAATCACTGCCCATTCCAATTCCTCCTTATGATGGCCTAGCCTCTATTGCAGATGGAATGGATGGTTAAGACGGAGCAGTTGATAGCATTCCTGGACAGTCTGTAGATCCAGATTACACGATAGAAGAAAGCTATTTTGAGACAAATCTATTTTCTCAAGAACAGTTGAATGATCTTGTTAGAGACATCTCTATCGAAAGAGAAAGCAGAACTTCTCGCCTCAAAACTAAAGGAAAAAAATTTACTTGAGGAAAATGTTCGCATCAGTTACTACCGAAAGAAGAATTTTAACTTAGCAGCATACTTTACAGTAGATGGTTCTCTTTGTTATTGACCCGATATAGATGGATTATTCCTTGATTTGTCTCAGACACATATAGCATCTGAGTGGTGTCTCTTTATAGATTTACCTCAAAGAAGCTTGAAAGCAGTTCTTTTGCATAATGGTAATGTAAGGCCATCGATCCCCATATCCCATTCGGTCCATCTATAATAGACATATGACAATATGGATATACTGCTTAAAGCAGTC
>JABUQX010071251.1:0-33177 GCA_015478945.1 Trachelipus rathkii
AAAGAGAGAGTTGATATACTTTTCAAAAAGTTTTTCTTAGATTTGGAGATTTTTTCTTATATTTGACGACAATCACAAAATATAATTTAGATAACTTTAACACGCTATTTTCACTTACTAAATCTTAAAATGTTCTAATTTTTAGCACTAGTTATTTAAACTATATGACAAAATATAAACACAAACAATTTTCACCTTCTATAAAATAATAATCCTTCCTTTATAACACAAAAGCTGTTAAATAGAGACAGTTACCGCTTGTGCTTTTATGATGATTCTTTAATATTTTGGAGAAGCTAACTAACGTAAGTCAGGATAGTAAGCTATTTCAATTTGCTTGCATAAAAAAAAATCATAATATATAGTTGGTTGTTATATATATATATATATTATATTATATATATATTATATATATATAATTTATATATAATATATTATATATATATATATATATATTATATATATGTATTATTATTAGTATATATATATATATATATTATATGATATATATATTATATTATATTATATATAGTATTATATATATATATAATATATATATTATATATATAATATATTATATATATATATAGAGGCCTGTATGTTTACGACTCCGTCAGCTTTGATTTTTTTTTTTTTTAATATAATTGTTTTGTAAACTAAACTGGACTTTATGTACGGACATGATTCAAAGTTTCTAAATATTTTTAAAATATTTTTAAAATCACATTTATTAGTGTAAATAATTTCAAAAATGAATTCTTTCGAAAGTAGATACTACAGAAAAACAATTACATATTTGGAATCAGCTATAAAGCTTATTAAAAATGAAAAAAAAATTCAAATATGAATATTCGAAAAGTATGACGATACTTACAAGAAAACCATTTACATATTTGGAATAACCAGCATATAAAGCTTATTACAAAAAGCAAAACAAAAATAAATAAATGAAAAAAAATATTAGGCGGGCTCCCGTAGGGGAGGGGCGGAGGAATCCCGCGACACCAAAAACAAAAGGGCGGGGGTTCGGGAGACCCTCCCCGGGGGGGAATAGTTCTACCCGTGTTCCCGGAAGGCCGAGAGACCCCACCTCCTGCCATCTTTGCGGTTTACCCTTGGGTAATTCTTTAATTAAAAAAAAAAAAAAAAAAATGACGGAGCCGTAACACGTAACAGGTCTATATATTTTTGGATCAATGTCCGTACCAACTTAAATTGATTGTTATGATATATACTGATGAATCTGAAAAAGAAAACAAAAAAATATAAAACTGACGGAGTCGTAAAAATAACAGGTCCTATTATATATATATTTATATTATATATATAAGTATATATTATTATATATATATTATATATATATATATATATATATATATATATATATATATATATAATAAAATATATATATATATAATATACATATATATTTATACTATATATATTATTATATATATAATATAATATATTCTTGGGAATGAATAATACTTATTTCTATGATAACAGATTATATGGACCGTATGAGTTTCATGGCGCAGATACAATACTCTTTTTTTTTAACTATTTTTTTTCATATATTGTTAGTATATGATACTAGCAATTAATTAAGATGCCCATGAGAAAGATACGAAATTTGAAAGTATTAAAAATTTAATTAAAAATTAAGCAAAATTGTTCATTTTGCATGAGAAAGAAAACGCATTTTAGTGCTAATACGTAAAAGAATTCAGGATAGGGTAAAAAATAATGTTTCAGGGTAAAATACGTTCCGTTTTTTTTTTTGTTTTTTTTTTTTCATATATAGATTCTTGTATTCATAATAGAACATATCATAACCTGAACTTAGAGGGCAGTAAACGGCAACCTAGCCTATATGGATCGACGATGCAGTAAAACTCGACCTAACCTATGTGGATCGACGATGCAGTAAATTTCGACTAACGTACATGGATCTACTCTGCCGTAACAGTTTTTTTTTTTTTTTCGGGTAAGATTTTTGTACTACAAAAAATATCCCGAGACGTCGCTCTGTCCCGGGCGATGCCAAACGTACGATGCGTAAAAAAGTACGATATTATTAAATAATTATTTTTTTTTTGTATTTAAAATTTTTTAATCCTGCTTATCAGCTCTCAAATTTATTGTTAGTATCATATATATAATAACAATATATGAAAAAAAGTAAAAAAAAAAAAAAAAAATATAAAAACTGTTTATCTGCGCCATGAAACTCATATGGACCGATTATATGATGTAAAAAGAAAGGTGAATAGAAAGAACATAGAAGATGATTTCTTATCTCACGTAATTTAAGACGGCTCTACAAATTCTATTTCGGCGAATCATATTCGTCCTTTAGGATAGCATTTTACTAATTTTCATATTGCAGAATACCCGAAAGGAAAATCGCAACGATGTAAAGTTGGCGGCAGATTTATGACTTACAGGGGGAGTTGGGGTATCTGCCCTCCCTCATCTCTTAACCACCTACTTTCATATTCTTCCTCGTCTTGTCCATTATTGTCGTAGAAGAGTTCTTTATGAGACTCATGACTATAGGAGTAATTAAACATCTTTGTATATTTGCATCAGTGTCTCCTACTACGTGATCTACTTCTAGTATTGGTGATGTCAGTTTTTACGTGAGTATAGTATTTACTTGAGTTGTGAATCAGTAATGTTCTACAATTGGTTGGTGTATGGCGCTGTGGCCTGGGTAGTGAAGGGGGTGATTAGTACGTGTAATGTTGCTAATATTCTGTATTGTTATTGTTAGTTAATTTTATTATTAGTGTGGTTTGTGATTATGTGTATAGTATAATAATATATATAATATATATAGTATATATTATATAGGTAAAAGTACTTAACGCCCACAGGAACGGGACTTCGATAGACTTTTTTATTTCACAGGTTAGCTTATGATACATAAATAGATGTTTCTTTGGGGCGAAATCAAATTTTTTTTTCCTGACTGACCTAACTAACTAACCTAATCCTACACTTACTCTAACCTAACCTAACTTAACTAACCTTAACTAACCTAACTTAACCTAACTAATTTTCACCCCTAGAACATAGGTAAAAAAAATAAAAAAAAAAAAAATTCATTTTCGCACCTAGAACCATCTTTTGTATGTATCTAGTGTACTGTGAAGAAATTTTTTTTGAATCCGAACTCCCGTTCGTGTGGGCGTTAGCTAATCTTTGCCATATATATATATATTATATATTATATAATTATTATATATATATATATATATATATATATATATATATATATTATATTATATATATTATATATTATAAATTATATAATTATATATATATATATATGATATATTATATATACAAAATTTACACGCCTGTCATAAACAACAGTGCCTATTGACTTGTCAGGTAGGCACTACTTTAATTCGCATGCGACACACACACCACACCAACACACACACACACACACACACAACACACACATCACACAACCACACACACACACAACACATTTACACACACTCTTTTTAACTTCTAAAAACAACTTTCATGGAATGGCTCTCCAGTAACAAAGCTCGGAGAACTTATCGAGCGGCATCCAACACTAATTCCACCCTGTCACCTATCACCACTTGTTAGTTGGCGTAGTTGACGGGCCTTTGCTGGCGGATTGGTCGTCACGGAAGTGTCAGCTTGCAATGGTACATCGGTCTTTTTTTCATTCATAAAGTTCTGCAGTATATATATATATATATATATTATATTATATATTAATATATATATAATTATATATATATATATATTATATTATATATATATATATTATATATATATATTATTTATATATATATATATATATTATATATTTATATATATATATGTATTTAAGGTTGGTATATATCTATATATATATTAAAAACTAAAATTCACGTGCGTCATTTCAAATATATATCCTTTGCAAAGGTATAATTGAAAGAAAGCTTATTAAAGCTATTCAGTTACTACCCGTAGAGTATCACGAGCTCTCGTGCAGGTGGGTTCACTTGCCTTGAGCTTGTGATAGCCTGATGGGCAGTTTTTTATCCTGCCTAAGGACGTGCATATGCCCTTCGTTGGTGAGGTCCACTCTCAGAAACAAAAAACAAAACAAAAAAAGTTACTACCCATAAGCTCATACAATCGGGTTTTCTACAAAAGACGTTTTCGATTTGTCTCGAAGAGTTTCTTTCGCCTAGCACTTGCTTCTTTTATCTAATTTCTCAGCTACCTTTTTCTTGCACACATTCAAACACTGTGTATCTGGGGCATGACGGCCTTTGAATTGGACCTAACTTCTGGATGGATAAAATCCATAGTTTTAAAAAATATATATTTAAAAAAAAAAATAATAAAAACAATAAAAACAATAAAATCTCACTCCCTTGAGACTCTCCTACAAATATCTCACTCCTTTGAGACTCTCTTCAAAAATCTCACTTCCTTGAGACTCTCTTCAAAACTCTCACTTCCTTGACTCTCCTTCAGACATTTCACTCCCTCACAAGTGAAAATCACTTGTGTGGAGATTTAGTTCACTATTTTCTATAGAAATATCGCTTTAGAAAATGCTACTTCATAAAAATTGTAACTTTCTCTCTAATTCCTTGTAATACTTAATGTACCCATTCTTTCTTAAAGAAAACAAACAAACAAGCAAAGAAAGAAAGAAAGAAAGAAAGAAAGAAAGAAAGAAAGAAAGAAAGAAAGAAAGATGGTAGTTGTGCTGCATGAATTTCTATTAAAGTTGAACTGTTTTCTCAAATTTTTGCCTCTAATTCCACTCTAGACGCTTCCAAAGCTATTCCTCCTCATCGCTTCCCTTCAGCTCATAAAGAGGTTATTTCTGCTTGTTTGAGTAACATTAAGAAGGCGGATTGTCCTGAAGGTTTCCCTCCTGTGGACCTCAAAACCTTTTCTTCTGAGCTTTCATCCTGTCTTGGCAAACTACTTTGTCTCTTCCTATCAACTTCAATTTTTCCTTCCTGCTGGTAGCCTGCACTCGTTCAAACTCTTCTGAAGAGGAGGAATCCGAATCAAACATCTAACCATCGTCCGATCACTTTAACCTCTGTTCTTTCTGAGCTGTTCGAAACCATCCCCAACAGGAGTATTTACAAACATTTTAATTCTTCTAATCTTATATCTGATTACTAGAATTGCTTCTGTAAGGAACGCTAGACTGGGGATCTTCTGGGAAACTTCTGGGGATCTTCTGGGAACCGTCTGGGAACCTTCTGGGAACCTTCTTTCCCATCTCTCTGACTCGTGATCCTCAGCTCTTCCGCATTTATGTGAATCTTTTGCTCTGGGGAAGAAATAACTAAGATTTCGATATATTCTAACAAAAAGCTTTAACTTCTGAACTTCCCTCCTTCGGTATCTGTCCTTCCTTCTGCAGCCTTCCATTGACTTTCCTCTTCAGTCGTTCAATGGCTGCTTTGCAGATAGATATACAATTTATCCTTTAAATCTATCAATAAGGGTGATCCTCAGAATTTAGTTCAATCCCAAACTCTTCTTACTATTTTGAATTAATGATCTATCTCTGTTACTTTGTTTCCAATGAACTCTTAATCCGATAACTTCAACTCTTACTTACTCATTCCAGTTTGAAAGACTACACACTCAACTGCAAATTGGTGATGCTAGGAGAAAAACCCTGGTGTTATCAATAATTCAGTTTCTTCACACACATACACCTACACACAACACATAAAACAATCTATATATAATATATATTATATTATAATATAGTATATATATATATATTATATATTATATATCTATATTATCTATATATAATATATATATATATATATATATATAATATATATATATATTATATTATATATATATATATATATATATATAAATATATATATATTATTATATATATATATATATATACAATGAATTGCTTTCAAATACTCAAGAACCTAGCCTCGAAGTAGACAGATCCTTTAAGTAACAGACCCCAGAAACGATTTTGAACCATGAACTTGAATAATATTTTTAAAATTTAGATCGCTAACCTCACTCACAACTAGTGATGGGACGATTAATCGTCATTCGTCCATCGTCTATCGGCAAAAATCGGCATATTTTTTTAAAATCGTCATCGTCATCGTCATCGGCAAATTTCGCCCGATTATTTGCCTATTATATTGAACAACTATTTCAGATTTTTGAATAATATCTAAAACTCAATAAATTAATAATGAATAATAATAATCAATATAATAATAATAATAATCAATAATAATCATAATATATATATATAAATATATATATATCTATTATATAACACACACTATATATATAATATTATAATATATATATTATATATATATAATATATTATATATTATATATATATATATATATATAGTATACTATAGTATCTATATATATATATATAATTACCCATTTTGCTTTGGTAATGTATGTCTGACATTCAGTGCTAATGCTGGCCTTTCTGTATACGTTTCATAATCACACTCATCTCCAGAACAACATATCATATACCATACTTTATCCACAATCCCTCTTCTGACAACATCTTACAGACATTCTATCCCTTATATCCATACGTGTAGGGAGAGAAAATTGCCACATATTCATCGTATGTCCGCGTGTCGTAGAAGGGACTAAGCGGACGGTGGTAGTTAGGTGTGCTCCTACTACAACTTATCTTTTGCCAAGGTATGCTATGCACTGAATCCGGAGAAAGGTCGTGATCGCAGTTAGCGCCCTTTATCCTTCGGCGAAAATGTTATGGAATCGTATTTGTTTTGAAAATGTTAAGGGAATAAGTTTGAGGAGATAAGGAGGAGCTGATGGATGTATTAGAAGGGCAAAATTTAATTTGCTCCTGGTGACTGAAAACAAAGATGGAAAGAACGTGAAAATGAGTGGTGTGGTGTGAAATATGTTTGTGTTGCTGTGGAAAGGATGATAGGGGGATAGAAAGGATTTGCAATTCTGATGAGTGAGTTGTGGGTAGAGAGCTATGGTAGATTCTTTGTGTGTGTGAGTACTAGAAGCCTAAAGGTTAAATTTAAGTTTTGAAAAAGGTAAAATTTGTGTGGTTGCCGACATCTGATCCATCTGAGGTAATGTTAAAAAGAGTACGATTTTTCTGGGATAATTGAATGATGTTTTGGATGGGGGGAATAGGCGATTCAGATCATTTGCCACATATCTGCCCATATCAATATTTTTTTTTTTACAGTTCTTCACCACTCACGGGCAGAGCCTATTCAAGGAGGGTGTGTACTCTCAAAAGTTACACCTCTAGGCAAAAATTACTCATACTGAGCACAGACGCAAGGCTTTAAGTGAGGAGATTCATATTTCAGTAGGATACGAAGATGGAAGAATTTCACAAATAACAGAGGTGGTGGGAAAGAAGGAAGCACACGCAAACTAGCCTGGAGTTATCAATGTCAACACATATACTCGTTGCGCAAGATACAGCACCTATCGTGCTACGAAGGCGTCGTAAAGGTGGTGGCTACGCGAGTGATAAGCTCCCTCGTACCCTTGCCGCTGCTGTAAACTATGGGATAGATGATAAAGACACATTCGCCTTCGCAAGAGAAGAGGGTCAAGTGAACTGGGAAGTACAGAACAGTTTATAAAAGCTTTTTTGCCGTTCGCACTCGACCTGTCCAAAAGCCGGGTGAAACCAGAGTCCCCCCCCAGATATGAGAGCAGTACTACATACATGGGCGGATGAAACCTTTGTATAGGTGACAAACTGAGAAAAGGAGGAAAGTCTCACAGTCTAAACAGAACTTTCAGCTTTCTTTGAGGCCGCCCTAGGCAACCGTTGTGATGTGAGGTTTCAAGACATTTTTTTTGCTTAAACGTTAAGGCCAAGGATGTTTATACTTGTCAACTGGAGAGACGACAACCGTCGAAAGAGACAGAAGAGTTAGAAGGAATTTTGGAGAAGGAGATTTGTATAAAGTTGGGTTTTTAAAGAATTGAAGTTACAAAATTCTTTTATCCATCTGGGAGAATAATATCGAAAAGATTAGACGAGGAGCAAGTTCCAGAAGTAAAGAGTGGGAGTAGAATCTGATGATTGAGTTTAAACGAATGAAGGTGAGTCATCGGAATACGAGTGGACAGAGTTAGAGTGCAGGTGAGAGATCATTAATGAAAAGTAGAATACAAGTAGGAGGTAAACAACCTGAGGAACTCAACTACTGACGAAACGAAAAAGAAGTCGCCTATCAATCAACCCGATATTGAGGCTATTTGAAAGAAAGCCTAGATATAAGTAAGCAAAGAGAAGGAGGAAACCCAAGGAGGGGAGCTTGGAGAACAGTGACGCTTGCCATACTCGGTCAACTGCTTTGGATATGTTAAGCGCCACCACCCCAAGTCTCCCCGTAGTTCTAAAGAGCGAAAAACATAAATCGGTTAGATAGGAATGTATATCGCAAGTAGACTTCGTGCAACGAGAGCCGTCACTGGAGATCAGCAGTGAGGTTTCCAGATGAATCTAAGAAGTGAGTTGAGGAAGGGTTTCAAAATCTTAGATAGAATCAAAGTGAGAAAGCCACAGGGCGATTAGTTCAGAACGATCAGAGCCGGCTTCTTTTTTTCGGAATAGGTTGGACATGTGAGAGCTTCAACACTGAGCTGAGAAAAGTGCTAGTATTGAGACCATAGGAATATTGTGAGCGAGGGGCCGGAGAGATTAGCCTTTTCAGTTGGATGAATTAGCAACACAATGATCAGTCGAATAAGAAGAGGAAAGGCATATTTACCGAAGTTGCTAGAGATGAAAGATTTGTCAGTAGAGAACCAAGGAGGTTGGCGCACTTTCCTTTGATGAAGCAGCTTGCTCGTCGAAGAGTATCTGCAACGATTTCTAGCTGAAATGAAAATTAGCGAGAGTGAACTGGAGAAAGAGAATTTTTTCCACACCGATTAGGCACCTCGTCTAGCCTACAATGGCCAGAGAATAAGCAACGATCGAACCATGATTATGAGGAAGAAAGATTTAAGTTTAGAGGAATGACATAAGGAAAGAAAATTAGCGAAGAAGGAATGACCTGGCTTCAATGCCCATCTACGATTACAGCTTCTCCTCATTTTTAAATCTTTTATACATCATCATCTATTCCTTATTGAGGTAGCCAATCTTTGCTATCATCTGCAAACTTGGAACCTTACATTTAAGGCCCTGGTCTAAATATTTTTATACATGTAAATGAAGGAACAGACACCGGACTAGGAAATGTACGGCAAACACTGTCTCCCGCTTTCGCTAGTAAATGCTTTTGATTTTTATTATTACTCATATTATTATTATTATTATTATTATTATTATTATATTTTATTATTATTATTATTATTATTATTATTAATTATTATTTTATTATTCATTATTATATTATTATTATTAATTATTGTTATTGTTGTTATATTATTATATTATTAATTAATTATTATTATTATTATTATTATTATTATTATTATATTATTATTATTATTATTATTATTATTATTATTATTATTATTATTATTATTAAATTATTGTTGAGACTTAAGGAATCAATAATTTTGATCATCTCTAAAATAATTTCGGGAGGTGAACCCCCTGACCCTCCTGTCTCAGCCTTATATATATATATATGGGTATATAATATATATATATATATATATTAATATATTATATATAATATATAATATATATATATTTAATATATATAATATATATATATATATATATATATATATATAGATATATATAGAAAGAAGAGGAGAGAGAGAGAAGAGAGAGAGAGAGAGGAGAGAGAGAGAGAGATGAGAGAGAAGAGAGAGAGAGAGAGAAGAGAGAGAGAGGGAGAGAGAGAGAGAGGAGAGAGAGAGAGAGAAGGAGATTTTAAAAAGTTTTTTTTCAATAATCGTCATCGTCATCGTCATCGATCTATCGTCATGTCACCGTCATTCGTCATCGTCAAAATTTACTAAAATCGTCATCGTCATCGCAAAAATTTCATAATCGTCCCATCACTAAATTATATATATATGGTGGAAAGGATGAGGAGATCCTGGAGATGATGAAAGGGAGAGGAAGATCGACGTGATGGGAATGTCGGAGATGCAAGAGAGGAAAAAGAGAGCAGGAGGAGATATGGGAGGAGGATATGTTTTGATATATAAAGGGGTAGAGGATGGAATCAGGTAAGCATGGAGTAGGCCTTCATAATAGGCCAAAGATGTCCCCGTCATTAACAGATTATAGAAGTCTTCACACGAAAGACTATAAGATGCACCTTTAAAATCAAGAGAAGAGGTACCACTTTTATCAGGTATATTCGCCGCAACTGGGACACCCGGAAAGAAAGACAGTTCATGCGAAAAGTTGGGAGAAATGTAAAGACAGAAGAAGAGAGAAGGCATGTGCTATTGCCTGATTGGGGGATTTAAGTGCCGAGTGGGTAAGCGAGAAGAGACTTGTGGAACAATGGTAGGACGTGATGGAGAGGAGATAGCAATATTGGGGAAGGAGAGATGCTGATAGATTTCTGTCTGAGGAAGGGATTGAAAGATCATGAATGGTTTTTTTTCAAAGAAGGGACTCACATAGGTTCGCAAGGTAGATTGAACAATATCACAGGAGAATTTGATCAGAGATTAATTATAGACTATATATATATATTTGATAGTAGGATAATAAGGAATATTAAGGTAATACCCGGAGTAACATGGATTGGGATCAGACCTTGTTCATAACAGGAACGCTCGCAGAAGCTGCAGAAGTAAAGAGAGAGAGAAATGCGCTTTACAGAACTCACTTATACGCAATATGTTACCATATGCAGTGCTGTATTAGAAACTTAGAAGGAGTTGGAGAGATGGAGGAGATACAAGAAACGGTAAGAATGGTAGAGGAGACTCTAGGCAAAAGATAGGTAGGAGGAACGAAGAAAAAGACACACTAAGTGGTGGATACCTGAAGAGCTGAAGGAGCAATAAGAGGATAAGATTTCTTGACAATTGAGAAGGAGCTTGAAAATATGAATCGTTACAAACAGGCTCAGTATGTGGGAAGAAGAAATGTGCAGAGAGAGAGAGAGAGAGAGAGACGAGAAGTGAAAAAGCAGAGCTAAAAAGAGGTTTCTGAAAAGAGAGAGAGGCGGAGAAAAAATGGAAAATAGAAGGCCAAGAAGAAAGAAGAAAATTTTGTGAACTGGCAAAACATAATATGAGGATAAAGAGGAAGTGTGCCAATAGGAAAAGTTTGGTGAGATTCAATAAGACACAAACCGGACGATGGAACTGAGCACCTCAGTGAACGCTAATGTCACCGGAAATGGGAAGAGGAGAAGGGGAAGATATATATAGAGGGAGAGGAAGATGAGGAGGAGGAGGATGAAGATAACTATGGAAGAAATAGAGGTGGCTCTGAAAGCGACGGAGAACGGTAAGGCACCGGGTGAAGATGGGACTACCCCTACAGTTGAATAAAAGAGGGAGGAAGGAAAAGGAAGAGAAATTTGAAATCTCTTAATAGGTGTTGGAACGAAGGAGAAGTACCAGAAGGATGGGGAAAGTCAATTTTATTGCCAATATATAAGGGAAAAAGGAGATACAGGAGACTGAAAAAAACTACAGAGGAATTTCCTTGTCTGAACTATCTGGCAAAAACAAGAGAGAATTTTTAGGAAAAGTGTTCTGAGTATAGTATAGAACCCCAGATGGGAGAAGAGCGAGCAATGGATATGGACAAGAACAGAAGACGACGGATCTCTTTTTCGCTCCGAGATTAACGTTGGAAGAAACTGCGTGTAGATGAGTAGGTAAGCGCAATTAA
The DNA here is from genome assembly GCA_015478945.1 of Trachelipus rathkii. NCBI lineage: Eukaryota > Metazoa > Arthropoda > Malacostraca > Isopoda > Trachelipodidae > Trachelipus > Trachelipus rathkii. The sequence continues at coordinate 11,866 of JABUQX010071251.1, forward strand.
ACAGAAATGCACCGCACTGTTATAAATATTGCATTTCAATAGATTTGAAGGAGCTTTCGATTTCAGTGCCTAGAAGAGACTGTGGAAAGTGCTGGAGAGAGAATATGCAGGGGGTGAAAGTTTAAAGGAGCTCTGGAGAGTTTGGTACAGGAAGTAATTTAATGTAAAAAGAGAATATGAAAATAAGGAATGGTTCGAGGTGAGAACAAGGGTTAAACAAGGAAGCGTGTTGTTACCAATTTTGTTTGTATCGTATCTGGATATAGTTATAAAGAATGTGAGAGAAGATATCGGAGATTTGAAAGGTGATATTTTGGCTTATGCGGATGACTTAGCGTGCTTGAGCGAAGAGGGAGACAGGTTTGGCCAACAGGCTGAGAGTGGCTGGCCTGACTATAAACACAGAAAAGACGGAGATAATGGTGACCATAGAGAAGAAGGAAGGAGAGAGTTGAGAATAGAGGTGGAGGGACAGATAAAGATGGTGGAGAAATGTAGGTATTTGGGTGGGTATTTTGGCAGAGAGGGAGGAAACTGTAGCAGAGATCCAAGTAGGATACTCTCAGGTATGGGGGATCAGCAAGAGCAGTGTATCATATACTGAAAGATAGATAAATGAGTGTGGAGGTGAAAAGTGTGATATTTGAAGGTGTGTTAACACCGATTTTACTCTATGGAGCACAGATATGGAGTACGACAACCAAGAGAGGATAGTATGAATACACGTCGGCGGAGAATGTCACCTTTTGAGAGCGATAATGGGAAAGACTAGAAGAGACAAAGGAAACGAAAGAATAAGAGAGGAGGTTGGAGTGAAAGCTATATTGAATATCATGGATGCAGCCAGATTTGGGTGGTGGGGACACCTGGAGAGAATGTAAGAAGGGAAAGTGGCCAAAAAAAGATGGGAGTGAAGACCAGAGGAAATGAGACCAAGAGGAAGACCTAGGAAGAGATGGGAAAGCTTGTGGAAGACTCATTGAGAAGACATGGATTGCCGTCGATGCAGGAGCTTGAAGTAAAATTGAGTTTTGGAAGATATACGGAAAGATTCAGAAGATGCTGGCCAGCTGCAAGGTCTTGACCCTTCCAGGGAGTGGTTGTAAAGTTGTAAATATATTAGTATATATATATATATATATATATATATATAATATATATATTATATATAATATATATATAATATAATTAATATTATATATATATATATATATATATATATATATATAATCTATATTATATATATATATATATATATATATATATATAATATATATATATTATATATTGATGCTATATTATATATAAATATATATTAGTATATATATATAATATATATATTTAATATATATATATATATATATATAATATATATAATATTATATATATATATATATATATATAATATACTTATCTTCTCCTCTCCTGTATTGGGTGTGAGGTCCGTAGCATCACCGGAACAGAAAAGTAGTAGAAGTACATGGCGCAAGTCGAAAAGAAAGCCCCCCCCCTTTTACCGTCCCTTTTATACCCCCAGTGAGAAATCGCCGCAATCAGAAAAATCACTCTTATGCTGCACAATTCTGCGACGGACCCTCAACTGTGGTAATCTCGTCAAGTGGGTTCATTCTCTGGCAAAGCCACAACCATACTCCCTTACATACCCTTCCATTCACTCCTGTATATGCATATTTCTTCTCGCCTCTACAAACGCACATTCCTATCCTTCAGCATTCCTTTACTGACTCTCCCTTTTTTCTTCGTTCTTTTCCCAGCCGGTCGATTTCCAGCACACTCACCATTATATATCCGCTTAACCAACTGACTATCATCCATCCTTTCCATATGACCAAACCATCTCAATGTAATATCGTTTATTCTCTCATTTACGCCATTCTTCACACCACACAACTCAGTATGGGCTTCATTGCCTCATCTTTATCAAATTCTTTCTTACACCTACGACGCTGCTTAGATTGTTATCTGCATCTTTGTACCTTTAGTCTATACCTCTTATTCCAGATCGCATCACGTTTACACTATACATTAGACAGTGCAACATACCACAACGCAAACCAGCGCCTCAAGACTTAATCTTCACTCCACAAGGATTTAATTGCAACAGCCACCTTTCTATCATTTCACAACTTCCTACTACATTCAGCATATCCGTTCCTTTTCAATCAACATAATATCCTAAAATATTAAGACTCAGATATTTTGTTCCAGTTGTCATCATCTAACATGACGTCATACCGCGGACTCTTCTCCCTCACCACCATAACTTTACTCTTATTTACAATTTACAGTTACTTTCAAACACCTCCCTTTTACACACCCTGCAAACCCCTCTACCAATCCTCAAGCTATTCACCACACAAAACCAAATCATCCGCATACAATAGCAAAACCCCATCCACTCTTTTCCATTCTCCGTCATTCTAACAAATTCCCCTACCACCCCACCTCTAATTCTTTCATAACCCCATCCATATACAGATTAAATAACCAAGGAGATATAACATATCCCTGACTCACTCCGCAATTAATATTAATCCAATAACTTTCGACCATTTATTCTTACACACGCTTCACTATCGTCATATATACTTTGATTACATTTAAGAAGCCTACCACCAACACCATATATCACTAACACCTGCCACAAAGCTCCACTATTAATCCTATTATACGCCTGTTGTAAATTAATAAAAGTTAAATACTTACTCTCATTCTGAACCTTTCGCACTTCCTTCCAGAAAAGCTTCCTATTCCCTTATAAGTCCCCGTTCATCCTTCTTTTAAACTGTTCATTTACCACATTTTTCTCTTACGCATGCAACTTTTAGTCAACTTTTTTAATCCTTATATAATTCCAAGCTTTTTTTTGAGACTTCATCATTTGCTTTCATCACATTCAACCACGTCTCTTTTTTACTTTTAACCACTTGCATTACCTTCATTCACCATTCAACTGTTGGTTCTTACTTCCTACTTCTAGCACATCCACATATTCCTCTTGCACTACTAACAAAGACTTCCTTCATTTGTACCCAGATTTGTTTAGTTAAATCTTGTTCACATTCAACTGATTTATTCGCAAGCGCTCTTAAATAATTTTCCTTGTTACCTTGTTCATTTAACTTCTATTCTTAATTCTCCATCCCTTACACCATACTCTTTCCTCTCCATCCAAAGCCTCCGGTAACTTAAATCTTACATCAACAATCATAATTGATACCGATAATCCCCATCCCACATTCACTGATTTTAATAATCCATTTAATATTTTCACAACCTCCTTCATCACAACATAAAAACCAATCATATATTTTTTCACATAGAATATGCTGTAATATAATATATATATATAATATATATTATATAGTTATATATATATATATATATATATATATATATCAATATATATATATATATATAAATATATATATATATATATATATATATATATATAATATATAATATAATAATAAATAGAATAATAATAATAATAAATAATAATAATAATATAAAATAAATAATAATAATAATAATATAAATATAATATAATAATAACTAAAAAATACGTAACAAAATTTAAGGCATCATGTTCCTCTCCCGGATGTGTTTATATTTACTATAATTATCTGTGGTTGTTACAATGGTCATGACCACCAAACTGTAAATACCATGGAGCGACTTCTTTTGTTGACGGGCTGGCATGTACGAACCCGTATACGGTAATAATATTTTACATATAAAAGTGCTTCGTAAGGGGGGGGGTAGGGCCTAACCTGCGAGTTCTGTGCATATTTTCCTGGATCACCCTATTATATATATATTATATATATATATATAATATATATATATATATATATATATATATTATATATATATATCATATATATAATATATATAATATATATATATATATATACGGTATATATATATATAATCGGTATTATATATATATATATATATATATATATATATAATATATATATATATTATATTATATATTATCATATATATATATATATATATATTTATATATTATATTTATATATCATATATATAATATATTTATATATATATATATAATATATATTGAATATAATATATATATATATTATATTATATTATATATTATATAATTAATATATATATATATATATATATCATATATATATATATATATATATATATATATATTATATATATATATATATATATATATATAAACAACCAACTAAGTAGTATTCTTATTCATACAACGAAATCTAAATAAGGTGTTATCAAGTTTTAGGTTAGTTTTAACTACGAAAATATTAAAGGTATTAATTTTAAAGCTTTAATAGAGTAGTAATTATCTCTCTTTGATTAGATTATTGTTTTATTGAAAGTGAGATTTGGGTCTGTGAATTCACTTAAGATTTTTTTTTATACTGGTCCGAGTCCTAATTTATAATATTTTACTCGAAGAACAGTAAAAATTTTACGAATTTAAGTGAAGTTCTGTGTTACAGTATATAAAGTTTACTTTTTGATCTTCAAAACCATATTTATGAGGAGCATCAGCTATTGATATTTTATTTACAGAACATCAGAAATAGCTATCCCAAAATCAGGAAAAGGCTCAGAAAACATAGGTGAATATCCCGAAGACCTATAAGAAATGAGCCAAAATTCTAGAAAACCTTGATAAAATGTACCAAGACCTTAAAGAATGTCGCAAAAACCTGTATAATCTGCGACAAAATCAGGAAGAAAAACTCCAAAACTTAAATGGAAACGTCCAAATCTCGGAAGAAAAGCGCATAAGGGTCATAGAATATTGTGTAAATAAAGAAATGCGCCTTGAAATAGAAGAAATGGACGAATATGTTGAACAAATGGACGGAAATATGGAAGAGATGCGTGAAATAATTGAAGATATGCCACAGAATCTATGCTCCCTTAATCTTAAAGAAAACCCCCAAAACCTTGAAGAAAGGCGCAAACACTTGGAAGAACGTGAAAAAATGCTAAAACTTCGTTTCCATATGGAAGAAATGTATCTAAATTTGGAAGATATGGAAGAATATATGGAAGAAATGCACATAGTGATTGAAGATATGCGGCAGAATCTGAAAGAAAAGCTCCAAATCCAGGGAGAAAAGCTTCTAAATGTGAAAAAGTTCGATTTGGAAGGATTCGACGGAAATATGAAACAAATGGACATAAATATTGAAAAAATGTACTTAATATTGGAAGATTTGCGATATAATCTACTTTACCATACGAATATGAATGAAATGCATTTCAATATCGAAGAAATGCGTCTAAATATGGAAAAATTGGAAGGAAACATGGAAAAAATGCATATAATAATTGAAGATATTCAGCATAAGGAAGAAAGGCCCCAAACCCGGGAAGAAAAACGCAAAAACGTAAGAAAAACGCCGCCTCTAGAAATGGACAGTGATTTCAATATGGAAATGCACTACATTTACAATATGGAAGAAATGTACGAAAATATGGAAGAACTGCACAGAATTATTAAAGATAAGCATAAAACCTAAGGTTACAAAGCTTAGAAGGAAACCCCCAAAACCAGGAAGAAAAGTGCCTCCCCCCCCCAAAAAAAAAAAAGAGAAAGGTGATAAGTATGGAAGAAATGAATATGGTAGATATTAACAGAATAATTGAAATGTGCAAAGGTCCAAAAACACTTGCGCAATACGCTTCAAACTACATACCTTATGGATTCAAACTGACTTTAACTTAGCTTTCTTTCTGTCAGGAAGCCTCTTAAAAGCGGTTTGTTTTTTTTAATATATTTGGAATACTTTTCTTAAATACAACTGGAAAATTCTGTATATTAAAAATATATTTTTTCCCCCATTTTTTAATTTTAAATCTTAGCTTGGTAATAAATTTTAAATTTTGGTCTTCTTTTAATTACCTGTAAACACCATTGGAATTTAAAGTAGAAATTTTATTCTGAGCGAATCCTTTCGATACGGACTAGTTTATATCTGAGATTTTAATTATATCTTGAGATTTTAATTAACAGCTCACCTATAAATGATTGAACTTCAATATTTATTCTGTAACTTTATAAAACCTAACATAACCTTAACAATGAAAGACTAGGTGGAAGCCTTTACACCTGAATTCCAAGTTTTCAAGGCTGCTCTGAAATTTATATCTTGCATGTTTATCTGACCTTCATTCCTTGGCAAACAAGAGTAGGTTCAGCTTATAAATGAGAAAATATTTGTGAACCACAATCATGAACTTGATATTTCATAACTATTTATAAAATTTCAAAACTAAAGGATGCACAATGAAAAAAAAATAAATCGTTTTAATCGCAGTTATTTTAATCTCAAACAAGTTATCAGGGTAAATAGTTGGGAAAAAGGGGATCCTATGAAATCGATATTTTTGTAAAAATCGATTTTATAATATTCTCATTAAACAGCGTTGCCAGTATATATATATAGTATATATTTATATATAGATATATATATATAATATATATAATATTAGATATATATATAAATATGATATAATATAATGACTATATATATATATATATATAATAGTATATATATTTATATTATAGTAGTATAGTATATAATATAAGGAAGCTCTATATATAGTAATATATATATGTTATGGGGTCCTCTTCAATTATTGAGAGTGTAGCCGAATTGCAAAGTTTTTTCTCGACAGATTTACGTTGTGTTCAACTCCTAAAAATTGGCTAAGGCGTAGCGAGCGTAGCGACCAAAGTTTGAAATTTGTTTCCCTAGTAGTATAGTAATATAATATAACGCGTCTATATATATATATAATATATTATACATTAATTATATACGTAGTATATATAGTGTGTTAGTTATGTAAATATAATATTGCCTCTATATATAGTAGGTAGTGATATAATAATGTATGATATATTTATTATATATCTGATAGTAGGGTTTAATTATGGAGCCTGGTTTAACATTGTTGGCCGCAGTTCGTTTTTTCAGAGTCCAAGGAAAATTTTGGTCGTATAGATTATCATTCGAACGCAAACGATTATGTTTGTCCCTTTATAAAGAATCTTCGCTTTTTTTTCGTTCCATGGTCTTAAGAGTAGGCCTTTTTGTGCGTGATAGGTGGACAAAGAATTTTGAATGATTTCTATGAAAATTTTCTTCTAAATAGTTTTAAACAATGTGGCAGTGACGTTTTATTTGAACAGATTTAATTTAATATTGAAGTAATTTAAATTGCATCAATTTCTTAATATTGAATATACGTATTTCCCAGAATTTAGGAGTAATAAATTTTTGTTCAAGGAGGTAAGTCTTTTGGACAGGGCTGTGGCTAAAGCTAAAGCTATTCTTTAACAAAGAAAATTCGACACCATTTAGAATTTTATTGTAATAAACTAAAATGTGGAATTAATTCGTAGAGGTATATAGACTTTTATAATATACGTATATTATATATATATAATATACACGTAATAGGTATATATAGATTTTACATATAATATATGTATATTAATAATATGATATAATATATAACTATAAAATTATATATATATATATTATATATATTATATGGATAGATATCGATGGCCAGCACTTAGAAGAGACACCAATCCCAAAGCTTTATCCTCCAAAAGCCACAATAGCTAACAAACAGGAAAAGAAAATCCAATTTGTTTGATCCTGGGTTAAAAATTTATTAGTAGCGGAAAATGATTAAAAAAACAAAATCTCAATCTAAGAAACTACAGGGAAAAGGAATAACATTTTTGGAATCCTTGGTTAAAAATTTTAGTTAGGAAAAAATGTAAAAAAAAAAAAAATTAAACAAAATTGGCTGAGTTTTTTTTAGGGGGGGGAGCTCTCGACGGCCGAGGACATAGTATCTATATATATTATTTTGTAAAGGTATTACGGCAATGTAAGGGGCTCGAGAGCCGACGGGAACACAGGGGGGACGTTTTCCATACAGCTCGTAGGGGAGGGGCGGAGGACCCCGCGACACCAATACAAAGAGTCGGGGGGTTCCGGACACCCTCCCCGGAGGGAGGGGAATTAGTCCTACCCCCGTAGTTCCCCGGAAGGGCCGCAGAGACCCCGACTCCTGCCATCGGTGCGGTATCCCCTGGGGTATTCTTTAGTTAAAAAAAAAAAACAAATATAAATAGAAAAGTCTATTTATTTAAACGAGTAAACGTATAAAAAGGTCTCTAAATTGGCTTTCTACTCATACGTTGTGAATTAGTCGTATTACACAAATCTTTTTTTTATTATTATTTTTACATTTTTCGCTCTAAAATTAGACCAGCATTCCAGCAATGTATTTCCTTTTCCCACAGTAACTGTTGTAGTTTTGAGATATGGATTGTGGCTCTCTAGAGGCTGGCCATATATCTATGATTTATCGATATATTGATATCGAGAACGGCGCGGCCACAATGTAAACCTTTTAATATTTTATATATACTTATATATTTATATAATATCTATATATTTATATATATATATATATATCTATTTTTAATATATTATTACATATTATATATATATATATTTATAGTTATATATACTATATATATATACTATATATATATATACATAATATTATTAGTATATATAGTATATATATATATAATATATAATACTAATATCTACTATATATATATATATAGTATATATATGAATATATAAATGTTTGATTTAGGTTGTTACGTTAGGTTATAGCATTTTACATAAATAAATTGGGAATTGCTTTTTTAATACTTTATAGGTATGAAGGTCTTTTATTAATCTAAATATACCTAAACTATAACTAATATATATATATATATATTGTATATATATTTATTACTATTATATATATACCTACTATATATTATATATATATACTATATATATATATATATATAGTATATATATATATATATATACCTTATTATATATATATATACAACAGTGAGGAAAGTGATCCTGAAAATCAGATTAAAAGTGTATCTAATTGTTTCCATTTTAATTTAATTTTTGATGTTAGTTTAGTTATAAATTTTAAATTTTTAGGGTCTTCTGGTCTTTGAACTCCTTTAGAATTTAAACTTGACATTTTATATAAAACTTTTGTTATATAAAAGAGATTTTAATTGACAGCTCATCTATGAATGATCGAACTTAAATTTTAATTCTGTAACTTTATTAAACTTTGCAATAAAAGACCAGGTGAAAAGACCTTACACCTGTAATCAGAGTTTTAAAGGCTGCTCTGAAATTTATAATTTGCATTAAATATGTAGGCATGACGATGTAATAATGCCTTTAAGCATTTTTACCATCAAACGGAAGGAAAGTTTAATTTAACTTTATTCTTTTGACCTACTAGAGTAGGTTCAATTTTGAAATTTAAATATTTGTGAACCATAATCATGAACTTGACATTTCGTAACTTAGGATTTTTAAAGGCTATTAAGGGTGGCAAAAATAATAAATGATTTTCCAATTTTTAAAACGGTCATCAGTTAAAATCTACCTCAAAGATTATGCGGCATAAAGCTACAAAACCTAATAAAATTTTACATTAAAAATAATTAAAATACACCTTCAATTCCTTCGGTTCTCCTGAGTTGTATGTCGTTGACATCTCCTCATTCAGAGGTGTAGATATCACATACTGTAGATGCCGAGGAAAATATACAAACATTTGTGCATCCCCATTAAGGCGTCTCCACACATGGGGAGTTTGTCAAACCCTTTGCGCTTTGCATTTATTTTTTCCTCATAAGCAAATGTACGTCTACACATTTCTCTGAAGTTAGGTCTTCTGAGGCGCATTCGGAACTTCTTCATTTTGCCTCATTTGCTTGGTTTGAATATGGTGTGTCTGTCGCCTTTGCACTAAGCTTGCTGGGAAAAGATTTGTGACATTTGGCACCAAACAAATGAGCAAAGCATTGCCAAAAATGACCGATACACACATGGGGTGTTTGACAAAGAGTTCGACGAACTCCGCATGTGTGGAGCCGCCTTTAATATATATATATTTAATTATATAATATATAATATATTTATATATATATATATATATATATGTATATATATATATATATATATATATATATATATATATATATATATATATATATATATATATATATATCTATGAAATAATATATATATACAGCGCAAGATTGGGATATTTTTCTCCCCCCCTGCAGATAAAGAAATAAAATCAAGGTTCAGAGAAAGAGTGATAGAAGAAACCATGCAAAAGATGGAAAAGATTGACCAAATATATAAATGGGAAGAAAAATTTCAACTTTACTATTAACAGAATGATCTTGTTAAATCAGCAATTTCAAATTGACAAATTATGTGTTAAAGTGAATATTAATTTCTAATATATTCTATTGAAAATATTTGAAGTCTCTCCTCTCTCGTCATCCAATCTTCTTCTCTCTTTCTACTCTCTCTCTCTCTCTCTTCTCTCTCTCGTCTCAACTCCTCTCTTCTCTCTTCTCTCTCTCTTCTCTCTTTTCCCCTCTTCATCTCTGTCTCTCTCTCTCTCCAGCGGTATGGCCTCTCTCTCTCTCTCCGATTTCTCTCTCTCTCTCTCTCTCTCTCTCTTATAACGGGGAAACTAATTCTTAAAAATGTTTATTTACTCTAACATCAATTTTCTAACCTGATTAACAGTATTTGTTTTCTTCTATTGTGAATGTATTTTGATTTATCAGTATTTCAAAACCTTGTTATTGCATAATAATTATTTCATCCCATTTATTTTTTAGATAGATACGCAAATAGGATGTATGTATTAACTATTTGCTTTTATTTAAAGAAATTTTTGTATTACTTTCATTAGGAAAAAAATCTTAAAAACCACTGTTTTTTTTTTTTTGTTGGTTTAAACAAAAAAAACACGATGGATTAAATCATAGAATACTGTATATGTGTTATGTCTGCTCCAGTGAACAAAGGCCAGAAGCCTAGCAAATTCCACCGGTAATGAGGATAAACCGGAATTCAAGGCAAGATCAAAAGCCGATATGCCCCGATACACTAATCAAATAAAGTTACAAAAATAGATGAAGGAAATATGTTCCAAACTTCACCAGTGGGGTACTTATAAGATTGAGCATAGGGGTTAAGTCTAGGGTAAGATAATTGAACAAAGAAAGGGTAAGACGAGACTCTCCTCAAAGAAGAAAGTATTTGACTTGAGAGTTCAGAAAATCAGTGTTAACTGTAATAGCGAGATATAAGGAGAGTGAAGCAACATTTTGACGACTTTAAAGAGATTGAAGTGAATTAGTTGGAGTAAGAGAGAGGACAAGTTGTTAAGTCCTAAACTCCACTTTATATCAAGGAGAGCAGAATGTGTGGAACCACTTCAGATATGCCTTGCATACTGCATACTAGGGTGACAACACCCTTATACCGAGCAAGCAACAACAACTGGGATGGTGTAGTTTTCCGAGAGCCATCCAGAAATTATGAAGTTTGTTTAGAAATTGAAATAATGTTATCCTTCCAATTAAGATCAGGAGAAAAGGAAACGCCAAGAATAGTAACAACAGAAGAAGATTTGAGATTTGTGTCTTCGAAGTGACTCATTTAATACTTTGGGGGGCCAGGCCTTTGAGTACTCAGCAATTATGTGATGTATGGAAGATTGGAAGATTATGTGGAGGAGATTGATATTTAAAAGTATCAAGTTTTCTCTATTCTATTTATAGCATAAACTATTAGTTTTCCAATAGAAGGTAATATATATATATATATAATACTTTGCAATTTTATATAAGAACATATATGGATAGAACTTTAGCTTTATATACTAGATAATATATATATATATAGTAGTATACTTAAGAATAGATATATTTTATATAATGTATATAGTATATATACTATATATATTATATATATATATTATATTATATATTATATATTATATATATATATATATATATAATATATATATCTATATATTATATATATATATATATATATATAGTAATATATTATATATATATATAATAGTATAATAAACAACCAACGTAAATATTTATCTTTATTCATACAATGTCAAATCTAATGGTATTTTCTCGGAAATTTGATATGTGAGGTGACTCTTTGGGAGAACCATAATTAAATTTTTTATGTTAAAGCTTAAACCGAGCAGTAATATCTGTATTTGAATTTATATTTCCTTATAGAGTTAACGTTGGTAGAAAATTAGTGTGTCTGCATCTGTGTCCTTCTATATTTTTTACGAGACTGATGAACGAGTTCGCCTCTAATTAATATTAGTATTGAAGTTTACTATACGTAATTAATTTTTAAGAATTTATGTGAAATTCGAGGTTACATGAAAGTTGGGTTTTATTAGTACTTCATTTTTCAATTAAATCTTAAATGTGCATAATTTACGAGGAGCATATTGAAATATATATTTATTTTTTGCTACAGATATTTTTTTTTACTAGACTTCCGTAAATTAATGGACATCAGACATGGAAGACACACCAAAATACTCGATAATAGGTCTTCGACATCAAATAACTTGATTGAAAGTCTGGAAAAGGCTGAATGACAATAGCGCCAAAAATTCGAGAGATTATATATACAATGTATGGGATAAAATGTGGGACAAAACCTATTGAATGAATATAAGATGATCAAATACTTATGGAAATATCTAGTTACTAAATAAATCATGACGAAGAGCTCCAAAACTTGGATGATGGAAATCATCAAAACATGAATGAACTCGAGGAAAATTGAGAGAAAAAAGAGATTAATTTTTTGCTGTAGAATAGTTGGTAAATGAAAAATGAAGTTGTAAGAAATATGGAAAATGTAAACAGGAATAATTGAAGATGTGCGGCAAAATCTAACGTCACCAAAGACTAGAGGGAAAGATCGTAAAAACCGGGAAGAATAAGAGTGCATAAAAATCTTATAGAAGAAAGAGTCTAAATTATGGAGGAAATTTGTCCTACCAATATGGAAGATATTAACATATGTAATTAGAACGAAAATCAAAAGTATTTGATAGAATATGCTCGAAGGAGAGAGGATCTAATGTGCCAAAGAATGATTAGGAAACTTCAAGATCGGGAACAAAAGTGCAAATTATTGGAAAGACGTCTATATATGGAAATGCGTTTAAATATGAAAGTAATGGACGAAAATAAGGAAGAGATGCAAAGAAAGATTGATGATATGCGTCAAAATCTAAAATTGAAAGAAAAGCGTCTAAATATGAAAGTTTCATTTTTTGTGTCGGTAATAATCTAAGTGATGTATTGATCCCTGGATTATCTCGTTAAGTCGATACATCCGTTTGATCAATGATCTCATAGTCAACACACGTAGGATTAGTATCAGTCATTTTTATATTATTTATTATTAATAAAAGCTAACTTCTTTATAGTTTTAATAGTTATACAAAATTCTAAATTAAAATCTTTATACTAGAACAGTTATTCTAGTTTTTATTATACAATTATCAATTTTAAACTAAAGCTTAAATCAGGTTAACATTTTATTGGACGGAATCATTTCGATACTGACAGAGTTTACATACGAGCATTTTTGAATTAACAGCTCGTTCATAAATGATGTGAACTTTGCAATTAAATAGTATTGGCGTTAGCCGATGATAAAAACCTTCAAAGTTTTTTGCCAGTTTCAAAAACTCTTCATTACTGACATTATAGAGTAGTGTCAACTTTGAAAAATATTTGTGAACCACAATCACGTACATATAACATTTACTAACATCATTCACAAAGACTTAAGAAGCTGCGAAAATAATTAATATTGTTTTTAATCTCTAAAAAATAAGTTTTATTTACTTTAAAGATTATGCGCCATAAAGCTACGAAAGGAAAGTTTATTTTTTTAACCAATAAAGTTCAATTTGATGAAGCAAAGGTGTTAGTAGAAATCTTAAATTAAGTAGTAGTGGTGATGGTAGTTTGGGTCTTTTATTACTGAATGTTAATTTTTAAAACTAAAATTATTTAACTTTAAAACTGGTTATTTTTTAAAAATACTGAAAGGAGCTTTACATAAATGTGGAGTATAAAGAGAATAAAACCTGATAAAATTTAAATCACAAATAATCAAAATACACCTTCGGTTCTCCTGAGTTGCTTGTGGCTGACCTCTCCTCATTCAGAGGTGTACATATCACATACTGTAGGTGCCCAGGCTAATATATAAACATTTGTGCATCCTCATTATATATATATAATATATATATATATATATATATATATATATATATATATATATATATATATATATATATATATATATATATATATATATATATATATATATATAATATATATATAAGGTTGAAATGTTCCTGCAGATGGAGAAATAAATCCAGATAACGAGATAAGAGAATGAAGGATAAACCATGCAAGAGATGGAAAAGATTGACCATATATAACAATGATTTAAAGTTGAGATAAATTTTAGTGCTTTAATAATGTTTCCAAGACGATCTGGGTTACGTGTAGGGAACTGCATTATATGCTCATTGTTTTTGACAAAAATGGCATGCACGTTACTAGCTTTAACTTAAGTTGCATGCACGTAAACAGCTGTACCGTGAGTAGCATGCACGTTACCAGCTGTATCTTGAGTGGCATGCACGTTACCAGCTGTATCTTAAGTGGTATAACGTTACTAGCTGTACCTTAAGTGGCATGTACGTTACCAACTGTACCTTGAGTGTTAGAGGAAGGTCATTTTTTTGAATTTTTGAATAGTGAAATCGCCAAGAATCAGAAATTCAGATAGATTAGTAGTTTCTAGTTAGGTAATTTAATAGTATAGAATAGTTAGGAGACTTAGCAGAATAAATAAATAGAACAAGTAAATTTAACCATTTGTTTGCAAGAAAGCGTAAGCCAATAAATGGAAAGTTCTAAAGGCTAAATTAGTATCACTATTACAGTGTCGTTGTAAACGTCCACATATGACCACCTCTGAGTAAAAATTAAGGACGTGGGTGGTAGAGGGAACATGGAAGTGATTTCTATTTATGCGTTCAAACATTTGAGTTTCGGGTAAGAACAAGAAGAAAAGAAAAGTATTTATTGTTCAACAAAGTCGAATTAAAAAGAAAATACAAGGAATGTTTCAAAAATTAATGAAGAACCAAGACCATGATCCGGAGCAGTTCTCCCCAATTTTATGAACACCTTCCTAAGTCGCCAACCCAAAAGCAATGATGGGTGGGTAAGGAAGAACGAAGATTCTCTCTCTCTCTCTCTCTCTCTCTCTCTCTCTCTCTCTCTCTCTCTCTCTCTCTCTCTCTCTCTCTCTCTCTCTCTCTCTCTCTCTCTCTCTCCTCTCTTTCTCCTCTCTCTCTCTCTCTCTCTCTCTCTCTCCTCTCTCTCTCTCTCTCTCTCTCTCTCTCTCTCTCTCTCTCTCTCTCTCTGTGCGTTTTTTTCTCACGGTGTGGTGAAATGTATTAAAAAGACGGGTGGTGAGGTGTTGTGAAGAATAATCCAGTGCTCTGCAAATATATATATATATATATATATTATATAATATATATAATATATATATAAAAATACACTATATATATATGATAATATATATATATATAATATTATTAGAAAAGATACACATATATATACTATATATATTATATATTATATTATACTATTATATACTATATATATATGATATTATATAATAGGATATATATACTATATACTATATTATATATATATATTATATATATATATATATATATATATATATATATATATAGCCTGAGAAAAAATCCTACGGTACAATAATACAATGATCTAAATCAGCAAGTTCAAAAGATTGCATAATATAAATGTTAAATAAATGAAAACCCCTCTAAATATTTTCTTCAAAATATTTGAAGTATTTTTCGCTCTCAAATATAACTGAGAAACTAATTTTTAAAAATGTTTATTTACTTTAATATATTAATAGCAATTTTTTAACATGACTTAAATGAGTCAAAGGAGGTTTTACTCTCCATCAGCGGGACTCGAAACACTGGACTCCGCGTTGCTGAGTTAACAGTAACCGGTTGCCTTGTCCACTAGGCCATTAACGTTCTTATTTTTGTTATTTGTTTTTGATTATTGTAAACGTATTTTGATTGATCAGTTTTTTAAAAATCATTTATTATTTATTAATTATTTCATGCCATTTATTTATTATATGCATATAAGATAAGGATATATTAACTATTTGGTTTTATTTAAAGCAATTTTTGTATTACTTTTATTAGGAAAAAAAACTAAAATTCGCTTTTTTTTTGTTGGTATAAACAAAAAACATGATGGATTAAATCAAAGAATACTGTATATGCGTTATGTCCGCTCCTTTAGACAAAGACCAGAGGAATACCAAATTCCACCGGTATTGAGGAAAAACCGGAATTGAAGGCAAGATCAAAAGCCGATATGCCCCAATACACTAATCAAATAAAGTTACAAAAATAGATGAAGGGAATATGTTCCAAACTTCACCAGTGGAGTACTTATAAGATTGAGCAATAACGGTTAAGTCTAGGGTAAGATAGTTGAACAAAGAAAGGATAAGACGATTCTCTCCTCAAAGGAGAAAGTATTTGACTAGAGAGTTCAGAAAATCAGTGTTAGATGTAATAGCGAGATATAAGGAGAGTGAAGCAACATTTTGACGACTATAAAGAGATTGAAGAGAATTAGTTGGAGTACGAGAGAGGACAAGTCGGAAAGTTCTAGACTCCACTTCATCAAGGAGAGCAGAATGTGTGGAAACCACTTCAGGATATGCCTTGCATACTGCATACTAGAGGTGACAACACTTCTTATACGAGCAAAGCAAACTGCGGATGCGTGTGAGTTCCGGAGAGGCCCAGAAACCTTAGAAGCTTGTGATAGTAAGCAACAATATAGTTATCCTTTCAATGTAAGATCACAAGAAAATGAAATTCAAAGAAAATTAACTGAGGAATTTTATCTATGAGAAATTTGTAGCCTTCAAAGTAGATATATTTGTGTGGAAGATTGGAAGATTATGTGGAGGAGATTTATATTTAAAAGTATCAAGTTTTCTCTATTCCATTTAGCGATACAGGAAATAAAAAATAAAAATATATATCTATATAATATATATATATACGTTATATATATATACTATATATATATATATATATATATAATATATATATATATTATATATAATATAGTAATATAATATATATATATATATATAATACTATATAGTATAATTCAACCAACTAAAAGTATACTCATAGATACAATTGAAATCTTAATTACCTGTTCTCGAAATTTGGGCTTAGTTTTAACTACGAAAACATTAAAAGTATTTATGTTGAAGCTTTAACACAGAGCAGTAATTATCTGTATTTGATTTATATTTTATAAAAGTGAAAATTAGGTGTATGAATTCACTTAATATTTTACAAGCAGAAAAGAGAAGTCAAAATGCCAATATTTGATCAAAAGAATAATTATTTTTTAAGAATTTAAGTGGAAATCGAGGTTACATGAAAGTTGGGTTTTTACCACGGTGATTTACTATTTTCAATACTTAGTGCCAAAATTTACGAAGGAGCTATTGATATCTTTTTTTTGTACAGGATTTTGTGTATTTCTGTATTTGGACTAGAAATTGGAGATACTCCAAAATCAAGATAATGTTCATCAAAACTGGATAGAAATCTGGAAACCTGAATGAAAAAGGCGCAAAATTCTAGCAGATTACTCAATTATGGATTAAAATGTGAGCCAAAACGTTAAAGAATGCTTCAAATACCCTGGAAAATCCGTCAAAAATCAAGACGAGAACTCCAAACTTGGCCGATGATGAAATCTTCAAAACATGGATGAACTCAAGAAATTGAGTAAAGAGTAAAATATAAAAAATAATTATTATACAAAGGAAAATGAAGGAAAATATGCAAGTAATGTACACAATAAATGTAGATGCGCTGTACAATCTAACGTGCCAAAGACAAGAAGGAAAGATCGAAAACCGGGAAGAAAAGTGCAAAAACTTAAGAGAAAAGAGTTTAAATATGGAGGAAATTTGTCTACATATGGAAGATATTAACATATGTATGGAAGAAAATCAAAAAGTTATTGAAGGTATGCGAGAGGATCTAATGTGCCAAAGAATGATTAGGAAACTTCAAGATCGGGAACAAAAGTGCAAATTATTGGAAAGACGACTATATATGGAAATGCGTCTAAATATGAAAGTAATGGACGAAAATAAGGAAGAGATGCAAAGAAAGATTGATGATATGCGTCAAAATCTAAAATTGAAAGAAAAGCGTCTAAATATGGAAGTTTCATTTTTTGTGTCGGGAATCCTCTAAAAACTGTTTTTTACTAAGCTTTTTCAAATATTTAATACTTTTCTTAAAATATTGGTGAACGAGAAACTGAAAATAATTTCGATTAAAAGGGAATATAATTTTCAATTTTATTTTAATTCTTAGTTTGGTAATAAATTTTAGTTTTAATAATGTCTTATTTAAATATCTTTAAAACCTTTAGAATTTAAAGTAGACCTTTTATTGCACTGAATCATTTCGATACTGATAAGAGTTTACAGAGGAGATTTTATTTAATAGCTCGTCCATATATGATGTGAACTTTGCATTAAATATGTAGACGTGCCGATTAAAAGCCTCTAAAGAGGAACTTCATTCTTTGACATACTAGAGTAGGTTTAACTTTGAAGAAGTTATAAAATATTTGTGAACCACAATCACGTAATTATAACATTTACTAACTTGATTCACAAAGACTAAAGAAGGTGCACAAATAATTAATATCTGTTTTAATCTCGAAAAAATGTTTTAATTTACATTAAAGGTTATGCGCCATAAACCTACGAGAGGGAAAGTTGTTAATTTTTTAACCAATAAAGTTCAATTTGATGAAGCAAAGGTGTTAGTAGAAATCTTAAGTAAAGTAGTAGTGGTAGTTTGGGTCTTTTATTACTGAATGTTAATTTTTTAAAACCAAAATTAATAAACTTTAAAACTTGAGTTTTTTTAAAAAAAAATACTGAAAGGAGCTTTACATAAATGTGGAATATAAAGAGAATGAAACCTGATAAAATACAAATCAAAAATAATCAAAATACACCTTTGGTTCTCCTGAGTTGTTTGTGGCTGACCTCTCCTCATTCAGAGGTGTACATATCACGTACTGTAGGTGCCGAGGCTAACATATAAACATTTGTGTTTCATCATTATATATATATATATTATATATATATATATATATATAATATATATATACATTTATATAAAATATTATATGTATATATATATATTTATAATTTATATATATATATATATATATATAATATAATATATATATATATATATATATATATATATATATATTATATACTATAATAATATATATAATATATATATATAGTATATTAATATATATAATTAATATATCATGTGTATACTATATATATATATATATATATATATATATATATATATATATATATACGCTAAGGTTGAAATTTTCCTGCAGATGAAGAAATAAATCCAGATTCCGAGATAAGAGAATGAAGGAGGAACCATGCAAGAGATGGAAAAGATTGACCATAAATAATAATGATTTAAAGTTGAAATAAACTTTAGTGCTTTAATAATGTGTCCAAGACGATCAGGGTTACGTGTAGAGAACTGCATTATATGCTCATTGTTTTTGACAAATGGCATGGACGTTACCAGCTGCACTGAGTGGTATGCACGTTACCAGCTGTATGTTGAGTGACATGCACGTTACCAGCTTTAACTGAGTGCATGCACGTAAACAGCTGTACCGTGAGTGGCATGCACGTTACCAGCTGTATCTTGAGTGGCTTTCACGTTACCGGCTGTACCTTGAGTGGCATGCACGTTACCAGCTGTATCTTAAGTGGTATACACGTTACTAGCTGTACCTTAAGTGGCATGCACGTTACCAACTGTACCTTGAATGGCATGCACGTTACCAGCTGTACCTTGAGTGCTAGAGGAAGATCATTTTTTTGAATAGTGAAATCGCCAAGAATCAGAAATTCAGATAGATTAGTATTATTTTCTAGTTATGTAATCTAATAGTTTAGAATAGTTTGGAGACTTAGCAGAAACAGAACAAGTAAATTTAACCATTTGTTTGACAGAAAGCGTAAGTCAATAAGTTTAAAGTTCTAAAGGCTAAATTAGTATCACTATTACAGTGTCGTTGTAAACGTCCACATATGACCTTTGAGTGAAAATTAAGAACATTGGTGGTAGAGGGAACATGGAAGTAATTGCTATTTATTCGTTCAAACATTTGACTTTCAGGTAAGAACAACAAGAAAGGAAAGGTTCTTCAAGATGTTTAACAAGAATGTATTTAATCAGAACTCTTGGGAACTGTACCAGTAAGGAGATTTCCATCTGGAACTGTCTAATTTTCCCTTATGATGTAGGTCTTCTTCCTGAAGTCGCAATCCAAAATGTCCTTTTCTTTCGATTCTTGTTAATTTCTGTTGTTATTTTTCTATCAGATTTCCTTTTCTGATAGTATGGTACTTATTCTCTTTCTCTCTCTCTCTCTCCTCTCTCTCTTCTCTCTCTCTCTCTCTCTCTCTCTCTCTCTCTCTGCTATCTCTCTTCTCTCTCTCTGTCATCTCTCTCCTCTTCTCTCTCTCTCTCTCTCTCTCTCTCTCTCTCTCTCTCTCTCTCTCTCTCTCTCTCTCTCTCTCTCTTCTCTCTCTCTCTCTCTCTCTCTTCTCTCTCTCTCTCTCTCTCTTCTCTCTCTCTCTCTCTCTCTCTCTCTCTCATCTCTCCTCTCTCCCTCTTCTCTCGTCTCTCTGCGGTTGCTGCAGCAGCTGCGTTTCTCAAGGTGTGGTGAAAGTATAAAAAGACGAGAGTGAGTGCGGTGTTGTGCCAGGCCATAAATCCGGTGCCTCGACAAATTATAATATCACTAATATATTATATATATATATATAAATATATATATATATATATATATTATAATATATATATATATACTAACTAATATATATATATAGTATACAATATATATACTATATAATATATTATATATATATATATATATATATATATATATTATGATATAATATATATTAAATAATATATATGTATAGAAAAAAATTCTATATATATATACTATAGTATATACTTATATAATACTATAATATATATATATATATATTATAATATATAAAATCTATCTGA
>JABUQX010071252.1:0-2500 GCA_015478945.1 Trachelipus rathkii
TATTAAAAACGCTTTAATTATTTAAAAAATTAAAAACATATCAATACAGTAATGACTAGTTGGTATCAAAGTATTTCTATATTTGTCATATATATTATTATGCTAGAGGTTCATGGCAACTATATTTTGGGTTTCAATATTATCATTAGAATTTTAAGCTATTTTCCGCTTATGTATATTTACTTTGGTAAATTTCCCTGAGCTGCACTGAGGATATATATTATGACAAACATTATATTAAAACACTTTAATTATTTAAAACATTAAAAACAAATCAATACAGTAATGAGTAGTTGATATCAAAGTATTTCTATATTTGTCATATATTTTGTTATGCTAGAGGTTCATGGCAACTATATTTGGGGTTCCAATATTATAATTAGAATTTTAAGCTATTTTACGCTTATGTATATTTACTTTGGTAAATTTCCCTGAGTTGCTCTGAGGGTTTATATTATGACAAACATTATATTAAAAACACTTTAATTATTTAAAACATTAAAAACATATCAATACAGTAATGACTATTTGATATCAAAGTATTTCTATATTTGTCATATATATTATTATGCTGAAGGTTCATGGCAACTATATTTCGGGTTCCAATATTATCATTCGAATTTTAAGCTATTTTCCGCTTATATTTACTTTGTTAAATTTCCTTGAGTTGCTCTGAGGATTTATATTATGACAAACATTATATTAAAAACACTTTAATTATTTAAAACATTAAAACTATATCAATACAGTAGTGACCAGCTTTCGCCATTATTCACGGCCTTTTTCAAGTCTAAGTAGTGAAAGGAAATTTGTTCATTTTTTGAAATATCGTCTTAAGGTGATTGGTTGGTTCTGTAATAAAGTTTTATAGAAAGGTGAAAGCTTCGTGATTTGGTTTTGTATTGTATCTATTTTGTGATCTCCAGGACTTTCACCTTTCTATAAAACTTTATGACAGAACCAACCAATCATCTAAAGACGATATTCCAAAAAGTGAACAAATTTCCTTTCACTACTTAGACTTGAAAAAGGCCGTGGCATCACCTGAAAGAACCTATATTCCAGAAAATGAACAAATTTCTTTTCACTTACTTTAGACTTGAACAAGGCCGTGAATAATGACGAAGCTGTTACTACCTGTATTAAATATATTTTTGATATTTTAATAATTAAAGTGTTTGTTCACAATATAATATTTGTCATAATATAAACCTCAGAGCAACTCCAGGGAAACCTTGCAAAGTTGTGTGTGTGTGTGTGTGTATATTTATATATATATATATATATATATATAATATATATATATTATATATATATAATATATATATTATATATTATATATATATATATATATAATATATATATATATATATATATATAATAATATATATATTATAATATTTATATATAATATACACGAAATTATATGAAGTTTTTTTTATAACCTTGCTTCGCTGACCCACTCTGTCTTTAAAGTGACCACACAGCTTCGAGATACCCCGTCGCTGCAGCCGGCCTCCTCCACAGTTGACCAGGGATGAAAATTATCCCAGATTTCTATGGGTTAACGGTTGGAGTGACAGGTTTCCGGGAACCTGGTTGCAATTTGTGCAGATATTCAAATGGTTTTGATTAAGGTTGAATCTACAATTTATAGTGTTGCAATTTGGTGGTGCGCATCTTAGTTTTGCTAAGAATTTACTGAATTGTTTCTTGGGAGGAGAGCTTAAATTCAGTATGCTATTTTCTGGTGGATGTTTCATTTAGTATATTGTTTGTTGTCAGTTTCTTCTTAAAATAATTTTTGGTTAGGGTATATGGAATTTGTTTTGGTGTATGAGAATGTTTGTTTTGTGATGATAGATATGTTATTCAAATTTGTTTGTAGAATAATGCTAGAGAGGACGGGGGTTGTTTAGACTCATGTTGGGTTTGGTAGTATTTTTGTTTCTTCATGCAGATTTGTTGTGGTGGTGTGGAATGTGTATCCTGTTTATAATTCAAAAGTGGACTTGTTTTGGGTTATTTTGTAGTTTCTAATGTTTCCATTTGGTTGCAAGTAAATGGGGTGCATTTGGGTCAGATGTGTGTGAAGTGTTACAACCAGGGAATTTTAGGTGTTTTGTTTAGTGGTATAGCGATGTTATTTTGTAGATTTGGGGGTGGGTAGTACTGAATTGTTGGTCTGTTGTGATTAGAGTGATAGATGATTTATTTGGTGAGCAAACATTCTATTATAGGTCAGCTATTTTTTATTACTTTACTGCACGGGATTTTTTTTGTTTGTTTGAATAAAACGTGTGAAGTTATTAATTATTGGAAGTTTGAAATTCATTTCTCATAATTAGTGGGGATTTTTGATTTTATTATTTTGGATCAAATTGTGTTTGGGAACTGTGTCAAAGAGCTTTGTTGATGTCAAAATATATGTGGGTCTGAGATTTAAGCCGTTTATTATTGGTTGCATGATGTTTATGGGGCTGTTGTGGTTGAGTGGTTT
>JABUQX010071252.1:7500-28118 GCA_015478945.1 Trachelipus rathkii
TTATATATAGGAAGTAAATTTATCAATCGTTTTTCCTTTAATTTAGGTAACAATGACAATGATGTACAACAGAAGATACTACGAAGGGAATATTTATCCACCTAATCGTTCTGGAACTCCTGGAATGGAACCAGAAGTCCTGCCTAGATCCCCATTGTCATTTGCTGCTGCAGCTGCTTTGCCGCCTGGTGAATCTCATCATTCTCCCAGATTGCAGATAGCTGCACCTCCTTTCACACCTCAGGTTTCCCCACAAATGCCTCCTCAAGCTGAGAGCTTCCAGTATATTTTACAGGTTAGTTTTGTGGTAAACATTTCATTTAAGAAATAATGATATACAGGAAACTAATCTTTCCTTTTTCGTTTCTTTTTCTGAACATTTCCTCTTGATTATCTAGAAATATGCTTTAAAATGAACCTGTGTTGTTTGCAATTGGCAAGAGCTACCCTGTGATGTATGTGGGATGGAATAACTTAGGCTTAAAACGTATGAGAACAGGTAATGGTGAAAATGCATTTTATTTCTGGCAGTGTGGAAGTAGCCCGAGGGGCTTTACCTGAAGGATCAACAACTTCACCTAATTAGAATTATCTCAAGAGAAGTGCGGCATAGAAAACAGTCCCAATTAGAGGAAGTAGTGCGATTACGAAAAAATGCAGGTAATTATACGTTATAAATGACCTGTAGTCAAAATTATCGAGTACATATAGCAAAAATAGAACTTTCACGCTCTCATGGAATAATGCTGGAATGATTATACTAGGTATTTTATTCACCACAAATTTTGATAATTATAAACTTTTGATAATATATATATATTTTTATGTATGTAGGTATTTTTTAAACAAATTTTAAAAGGATATGATTACGATGCAATTAAAAAAAGGGAAGTGTTTAAGTATCTGTTTTTTCTTAATGAACCCAGTAAAAATTGGCCAGACTCTGGCGAAATAATTATTTGTAAACTCAAAAAAATTATGTCCTTATAAATTTTTTTTTATTTTTTGTGAAACTATTCATCCGATTTTTATGAAATATTTTCTGGAGATATAATTGGAACGAAGATTACAAAACTTCAATTGATGGATGTATTATGTTGAGCTATACCATCTTTAAATAGTAGATCCAAAAGTAAGAAATCTTATTCAGTCGATTTTTTAAAAAATTGTTTATTAGAGGGACTTTCTTTTTTTTTTTTGTTTAAGGTTAAAACTTCCGATGTTTTAGAATTGTAAGATTTCAGAGTTAATACAATTTAGCGAACGTTACAAACTTTTGTTTAGGATATTTTCCTACCATAGCCCAATCGTTTATACTTTCCGAGTACTCCACAATGCCAAATTGATTACAGCCCGCAGAAATGACGTATTCTCAGAGGTCAAATTGGGTATATAGAATGATGCTCCTAGTTGGATTTTCAACCAATCATGGCCACTCCTTTGTGTGTCGTGGTGAATCGTGTACACACCACTCTACAACACAGAATGATGCTCTAAATAACAAGATGTGTAAGCTTGGTTCATTTTTCTCACTGAAAATTTTCATTAAAAATGTACACAATATTGGATTGCTTTGGACGTGACATAGAGGAGCTAAGGAAGCATAAACCTAATACAAATTCTAGTAATACATGTAAATGCCGAAGAGGTTTTTTGAGAAATTCACCCAAAATCAGGAATTCATATTGGAAACCAGATATCAAGCAGTTAGGTATACAGAAAAAATGCTCCAAATCAAAGTTTTCTAACTCGATCAAAATATACATTTACTTCGAAAAATATTCATCTAAAAATTCCGCAGAAGTTTGGAAAAAATAAAATTTGAATGCAAAGTTTTCAATTTAAAACTAATTTTTTTAGTTTAAATCATTTTTTAACTTATGCCATTTTTTCTTATATATTATCTCATTTATACTTCAAGTACTTATATATAGAAAATTACATTTATTAAAGGAATAAATCTTGTAATAATAATCTACTTATTTTTAGTATTACTGCAGGCATGTTTAAATAGAAAGTAAAAATGCACAAATTTCGAAATCAGATGCATTTTAAATATATTCTAAATTCACTGAATCTATTTCTTAAAACACTTTCAAATCACTTTCTGGAAAATCTCAAGTTATACATCCGCTACTTATGTATACACCACTATTTTCCTTTTTTATACGGAAAATTAAGCAACAATTTTTCATAATTATAGTAGAGCATGACCCAACATCAAAAGAAAAACCCCCCCCGCCCCTCGCAACTTCCCTTCATACCCTTATTAAAGTGCGAGTAAAAAGTCCCAGCAAATAATTCTAGCCCTAGGAGTTTACACAACACCGCGATGGACCCCCACTGTTTGAGTATCACAGTCAGTGTAACCGGGTTCATCCAATACTCACGTAGCACGCAATACCCCCCTCAACAAACACTACGCCACCGTTCACGTAGTGTATATGCACCATAGGTATATTCTCCGCGTTATGAGAATTCAACAATTCACATCTCCTTCCTCTTTTAGACAACTACTTTCACTACCACTGGTCAAAGCGTGCGATATTTTTATCTAACGCATCTCCCATCGCTGCCTCTGAATTCCCAAACACATCTTCAGCTTATTTATACCCCCACCACCAGTACTTTCCAACCATCAACCGACTATCATTCATCCTATTCCATATAACACAAACCATCCATCTAATACACATCTTATTTCTGACTTCATAAACTCTTTCTTACACACCACACAACTCCCTGAACACTTTCATTCCAATCGAATTTCTGTATCCAGTGTGCTTCTACAGCCCTAAACAAGACGGCCCCTAACGATTATAGCAGTACTGAACAGACCTACACCTTATATCTATCCCTCTTATTTCCACACCAAATCGTTTCATAACTCTACCATTAACCACCGGATAACACACATGTCGAGAATCCACCTAGGCCGTACACTCGAAGAAACACTAAGCTCCCTTCTGCATCACCAAAGTTTAATTTCACCAGCTGCAACTTACCATCATCCTAACATTCCCTTTTCAATCCACATATAGCCTAAATATTTTAAACTCAAGACTCTTGTCTTGATACTGTGTATTCGCACTCACCCATCGCAAATGATTCACACTACTAACTCACTCAACACCACATCACTTCTTTCTTAGTTAGATATTGTATAAATTATATCACCCTATATAATAATATACTTATATCACATATAGAATATATGAGTGAAAACTGAAGAAATATTGATTTATAAGATTTAGTATATATATATAATATATATCTTATACTATACATATACAATATATAAGTATTATATATATATACCTAAACCCACATATATCCACCACACATGAGCTATAAACCAACTAAACTATAAACTAATACCTCAGCAATAAATAACTAACCGTAATAAACTAGAATAATAAATACCCACGAGTTCCTCACTAAACCTCAAAAAAAATAAGATACCCACATCATATATAGCTTATTCAACATATAACCCCATACCAACCACATAACACCCAACCTCAAGATAGCACCACACACTACAACAAACATAACAAACACCCAATACTCACCTAAACACCTCAAACAAAGCTATAAACGCACTCATATCCAAAATCCAAAAGGGTGACACCCCAAACAAACACCAAACATCAATAATAAATAATACATATACACTCACCACATAACTAACTACAATAATATCCATCCAACTACGCAGCTACACCCATACCCCCCTCGAATTACGATGCTAAAGAATACACCCCTTTCCCTCCAAGACAGAACAGACCGGTCACACCACGGCCAGGAGAATACTTGAAATACGAACTCACAGGACGATGGCCACAAACCACACCCACCACCCAAATCATCCCAAAACCCACCAGCCCGCCACCAAAGTCCCGTACCTCACGCACCAGACGAGTTTCCTCTCCATTCTCAGCCCCCACAGAGTAAGAATAAAACCACTCCAACTCCGACCATACCGCGAGAAGACCCCATATAACCACCCAACTCACAGGCCCCATCTCGTACATACGCAAGCAGCTACAGGCCCAAAGATAACCTCCAACACTATGCCCAAAGCAGAAGACAGTTTCGAATGAAAAAAGATACAAATACCCCAAATCAAAACATCTAACAACCAAAAAATAATAACCAAACAACTAATCAAACAAAGTTTTACCTAAGTATCTAAGCTAATTTAAGTTGAAATAAATATATAGTTAATACCTACTATATAATATATTATATTATACTATATATATAATATTTATAGTATATATTACTTTGCAGAGAAAGCAGAACATTGCATTAACTTATGGCCTCTGCCCTATCGGGTAAAAGCAGCCCATGATGACCTGATTAAGCAAAACCAAGGTTATTTTTGGACTCAGAACACTTGGGGAAGATAAAAAAGCGGCAGGGATAGTTAATGTTCATCTTACAGTTTCAATTAACAGCTAAAATTTGATTATGTTTTTTTTATTATTATATGAAAAAATTAAGCTAATTTAAGTTGAAATTTCCTCTTAGAGATCTTCCACGAAATGATTACGAAAATTTATAATTTTTGCATAATTATTTTCTCTCTCCGTTGATTGGCAGCGTACAGATCACTTGTAGAAATAGATTGAGAGCTGTGTTTTGATTATGAAACGGCGATTGTGCATACATCCATTATATATAACCATAAGACAAAAGCTGGAACTATGATGGCGTAAAGCAAATAAAACTAGTAAGGCCTTGGAATGTCTATTTACATATTTGTGTTAAGTTCTTAGTATTCAAGTATAGTCGAGGAAGAACGCACCAACAGAATTCACCTTTTTTTTTTTTTTTTTTTTGAATTTTGGTAGGAGAAATTGATCGAAAAAGAAGATAAATAAATTTGCGTGTGAATTTAATGTATTGTTAAAAAGGGAGAAATAAGATAATTGCCGAATGTGATATGGTTGTAGAAGTTAGAGGGCATTGTCAAAGACATTAAAATATTGGGAGTCTAATCAAATAATGAATGCCAGCTAAGAATCAGTTAGATTCTGGAAGCATATCATAAATAATCGCTCATTCGATATCTCAACAAAGTAAAGCTGAGTAAATGAAAGTACGAAAGAACAAACTGCTTCATGTTGATGACATTTTTGCCAAGATATGCTTACACACACACACCAGCTTTGCATGCTGCAACATCCTGTGAATGGGGGGAGGGTAGAAGGGTGCATGTAAAGATGGGTTATAACTTCAATATTAAAGAGAAAAAAAAATTATCACATTGAGAGTGTATTACAACAAACCCAATTGCAAATATATTAGAGAAAGTGAACATTCTTCAATTGCTACTTCCTCTCTCTGTTCTGTTTTTGACCCATCTGTGAAGACTAGACTGGTACCTGGTGAAGTGCCATTCGAAAGTGCTCACGAACCTTTGGAAACGTCAATATTTTACCTATTATTTAAAATAAACAACTTCAGTCGATTGATTTTATCAGAATAATTAAAAAGGTCACATTTTGATTATTATATTATTATTGATATATTTTAATGATTATTATTTATTATTATTTGATTATTATTTAGTTATTATTATGTATATTATTATTACCGTGGCTTCAATCGGATAGAGCGACAGAGTCGCATTGGCAAGGGCCGGGTTCGATCCCTAGTTCTGTACCCTAGGTAAGATTACCCGTAGATCGAAATAACAAGAGACAAGTAATAGGGCTTTGCCCGTGAAATGTGAATTTTCTAATAATGTGCAAATCTGATTTGAGATTTCTGACTTCTGAAGTTCACGTACATGTATATTTAAAATGTATAAACATTTCATTTACAAAAAGAAATTGGTTCTAAAAAAATTTATATTTATTTTTTTTTTTGTTTAGGGGATTTTTTTTTTTTTTTAATAATAATATTTTTAAGATAATAAGATATAAAACAGTAACGTTCGATAGAAGTGTTTAAACGGCTAATCTTTACGTCGTTTTTTTTTAGGGATAATCGCTTTATGATGAATTGGTGTTCCGATTTCTTATATATCGATTGCATTAATATTTTTTCCGGATAATCGATAATTTTACGATTATCAACAAATTCGATTGGTTCGGCAAAATTTACGTATATGTTTAAAAAACTTATTTCGCAAACGAATTTTTGTAATCAATAATAAAATAATAATAACAAAGTAATAATAAACAAAATATTTTTTCTTTTAATATATATATATAAATATATATATATATATTATATTATATATTATATAACTGTATTAATATATATATATATATACTATATGTTATAGATATTATATATATATATATATATATAAATCATATTTAATAGTGTAATGATCAATATATCTATAAGTAGCTAATAATATAATATAGGGTATTATACAGTGGTTGACTCCAGGAGCAAAAAATCAGTAATTAATGTATCGTTATTTTAATAATTCTAAGGGTACAAGACATGTGAATTTTTGCGTAACTAACCTAAAATAACCTAACCTAACCAACTTAGAACCTAACCTAACCTTACCTAACCAACTTCTTCCAACCTTAAGCTGTAACCTAAACGCTAATTTTTAACGGAGTTCAACCACTTTATAAATGTCCATTGTATTTAGATATTTACTAATATATATATATAGATATATATATAAAATGTTATTGTAGTAATAATTCAAAATTATTATACTATATTATAATTAATTTACTTTATATATAATATTTTATATATACTATATATGACGGCCCATTAGGGGGCTCGAGGCTCGACGGAGGAGAACTACAGATGGCGAGGGACGTTTTAACCATACCCCGTGGGAAGGGGCGGAGGAATCCCGCGACACCCTAATACCAAAGAGCTGGGGATCCGGAGAACCTCCTCCTCGGGTGGGGGAAAATAGTCCTGGCCCTGTCAGTGTACCCGGAAGCGAAGAGACCCCGACTCTCTGACATGGGGCCGGCATCTACGTTGTATTGGTATTATAGGTTTTATAAATAATAAATGTTGTTATTAAACTATTATAAATAAAAAAGTCCTTTCTTAACAAAGGAACATCCTCTTTTTTGTTTATGTTTTCCTTTCTTTTTATAAGTACATTAAAGGTCGAATATTAATGCAACATTTATTTTAAAACAAAAAATTATAATAAAAATAAATTAAATCAATTATTTTATTTTTCTTTTCAGTCTGCTCTATGGGGATTCATATATTTCCTCCTTGTGAATTTGCTAATGAAAATCTTCGACGGTTGCACCAGAACTTGCACGCGTTGGCGCAAACCTTCACTGGATTGTCCGGACATCTATGCCACTAGCTGATTTGAGATGTGTCTCTAAAAAAGAACTGAACGTATAATGATGGTTGTTGCATTTTTCCTGCTCGATCATCCTATTGTTTGAATTGCGATTGTGGAACAGTCCCACTCCCAATCATCATCGATCATTACCTCTTGCTTAATATTTTTTATGATTTGAGTATCTTAATTTTTGGTACTTAAATGTTGCTCTTATTATTTTTTTATATTGAATCGTATTGAACATATGCCCGTTTCAAACACTGAAGGAAAGTTACTTATATATATATATATATAATTATATATATACTATATATATATATTATCTAGTTACCTGTATATATATAAAATAGTGTATGAAATATATATATAATCATATATATATTATATATATATATACTCGTATATATAATATATATGACTATATATATATTATATCCCACCCAGATTTTGGTTTTGATTTTAGGAACTATGTACGGAATTAGTAATAATACCCCATCACTTTGTATTGTATTCTTCTTCCCGCGATTTTTTAAATGGGAAATTTTCCCAACAATGAGGGAAAGAAAAGCATTGTAATAAATAACTCTATCCAGGGTCATTATGTTAACCGTTTCTTGCACGTTTAGTGAATAAGTGATAACTAATGTAGGTTACCATCAGATAATATAAGTATGAGAAATACTATATAATCACATACTTATAAATATGAATTATTATATATAATTATTACTACTATATCTATAAATATATCTATAAATATAATATAATACTGATTATAATTATATTTAGAGCAATAGTTGTAGGATATAAGTTGGTTGTAATGTATTTGAACTTTAAATAATAGCCTATATATTAATATAAATAACTATAATGTATATATATAATATATTATATATATATATATAGTTATATATAAGTAGATTATATTAATATAATATGCTTATATATTATAGTAGTATAATTTTTTTAATATTATTATTTCTATCTATATTCTATATATATATGTAAATCAGTTCTTAAGAAAATTTTATGATAAAAAAAATAGATATGAAATATTTATTGAAAAAGTGAAAATCTTGGAATATAGTGTGAAAGAGGTTGTATAGAGTTTTTTATTTTATGAGTATATATGATATATATAATTAAATATTTATAAATATAGTATCATATTAGATAGTTATTATTATATATGTATATATATTAATATATATGATAGTATTAGAGGTAGTTAGTTATATATATATATATAGAACTCATAATATAACCTCAGATACCTAGGTATATATAAGTATTATGATTATATTTATTAGTCGATCTCAGATATTATTAGTAGTTCATATTATCTAATATATGATATTAAGCAATTTTATTATGGTTTTCAGTTGCTATGTACGCTGCATGGATATGATTAAATCGGTATATTAAACACTAAAAAATCATTGATATAGAAGATTGATAGGAGAGAGTGGTGAAAGGAGTGAGAGGGGTGTATGTGTGTGTGTGTCGAGGGATGATGAAGAGAGAAGAGTTATGTCGCTCCGTACTTGTATTAAGAAGCTGAAATTTGATTTAAATTGGCATTTGCTCAATTTAACATATTTTTTTATTTTACTAAAAAATAAAGAAAAAATAAAGTAAAAAAAAAAATATTTATGTATTGAGAGTATTTTAGTGATTTAGAGAAAGTAATATTTTATTAAATTTATCGTATTCTTGTTGTTATTTTTTTATTTTTTTATTGTAAATTATCTTTTTGTATATAAGATTTAAAACAATAAAAAGAAGGTAGGCTGTGAAACTCTTGTCTTGGTATAAAATACTCTTTGATATTTAATATTCAATAATATCCAAAAGTGTGAAAAAAGGTTTAAATTTATTAAAAAATAAAGTTTACATCATATTAGTTGTAATATCTTTATCCTGTTTTGCCGTTTTTTCTGTTGTTTTTAAGAAAATTGCTTTAGATTTTTGCTGAGTTTCTTATTCATAAATTATTTCCTTATCGGTAAAATTTGTGGTACACAAAAAACGTTACAAAAAACGTAAGTCATCTTATGCTGGCAAAAAAAAACAAACAAAAAAAAATTCAACACTTTATAAAGTAAACCTTTCTTCTAACTATTCCTTTAATAAGACAAAAACAGAACATCTTTATTCCCAATCTCCAACTTCGTCCAGTATACGAAAATCGGTATCCATTCCTAAGAAAGAAGTGTATCCGAAACAACATCTAAATAGAGGGGATTACAGCCTTCCCGGAGATTTCAAGAGTGATAAGAATGACAGACTTCTCTCTCTCAGGTAGTTGCTTCGGATTCTATTCCTTGTCAAAGTTAGAATAGAAAACCAATTCCCATCAAAGATCCTCGTCACTCCAAGACTTTAACCATTGTCAAAGACTACCCCAGAAGAAGGAATCTTGAATGGAATTGTATTCTTTCCAACTTTAAAAGGGAAAAAGAATTCGAAAAGCAAGCGACTTTCGTGTCCATGAGGAGATGTCCACAACTCTCTATTACAATGGCCTCCAGCGGAAGCCTGTAAACCCTCCTTTCTTTACGAGATTTAGCTTTCAGAACTTGAATAAACACTGTTTACTGAGGCCACTTGGATATATTTTTTTGCTACAAATAATAATAATGGATTTTATTCTTTTTGTTCTCTTAAGTCGATCCACTTAACCTTTCCATTGTAATTAGCCGAACTTACTCCGTCTTTAATATATTGAAAATTTTTAATTTCATCCATAAATATAACCAAAAATAATATATAATATAATAAAAAATATAATAAAGAATATAATAAAGTAATATTAATTAAATATAATACATAATTAAAAATATGCTAATTACTAATAATTAATAATAATGATATATAATAATAGATAATTATAATTAATAAATATAATAAAATATAATATAATTAATATAATAATAATAAAATAATTCAATAATAAATAATACAAATAATATAACTAATTAATAAATAATAAATAATATAAATAAAATAAATATCGAAATATTAAATATCTCATAAAAAGTGTCGATAAGAACCTGATGAGATACATTGTATTCCTTCTGTAAAAACGTAGTAAGAATGAATAAATAAATAGAATAATTCTGACACAAAGATATTAATCACCAAAATCTTCATTCTCTGTTATTTTTATATATATATATAGTTAATAATATATAATATATATATATTATATATATTAATTAAGATATATAATATATATATAATGATATTATTATATATATATCTATTTATATAATATATATATAGTATAACGTGACTATATTAATATACTAATATATTATATATATATATGAATTTTTTTTATATATCCTATATATATACACTATATCTATCACTATATAATAATATATATATATATAGATAATGTTACTATATTATATACATATATATATATATATATATATATATATTATACATCATTCATATATTATATATTGTAATATATTATATATAATATACTATAATATATAATATATTTATTTTATATATATTATATATATATATATCCTTATATATATATAATCTACTATATATATATATATATATAATATATATATTATATAGTATATATTATAATATAGTATAATAATATATATATATAGTCTATAGTATATATATCTCTTATATTTTGTCATTTCTATATTTACATATATATATATGATATTATAAAATCAACACTTTTATTAAAAAAATTCAAAATGCCTCAATGCTTAAAATAATCCATTTCAACGTGACAAATGATCGCACGCGTTATTGGTATTTTGAATTCAAGGTAAAATAATAATAAAAATAATAATAAGTAATGAAAATAATAGATAATAATAAAATCAATTCTATATCAAACATATGCATCTATACAATCAATATCCATCAGATCATACGCTACAACTCATAATAATATGCCATCTTAAGCCTACATATACAAATGCCCTGAAAATGAGCATACTTCCACACTGTTCACTTCTTACACAATCAATCTAACTCTTAAACTATATAACCTAATAATAATCCTCCCATATCTCTCACCTTCATTCGATTCACCACAATCCGAACTACCTATAAATAATCACACTTCAATAATTCAAAATTAACTCTATCGCTACATATCTCTTAATAGCAAAATTATAAATACTTACATACTCAAAACTACTAGTAACCTCGACGTGATCCTTACGTGCACCTCCAGTCCACCACTTAACTCCTGCTCACCCATATATTAATTAAGATTCCCAAACCAAAGGACAGGGCATCTATTTCCCCTGACTAGATCGAATACTGTCGATTCTGAATTTATAAAACCAATAATAGTTGAGGAAATTGGGCAAAATTCTTCATTGTTCTCAAATTAATATATAAACCACGTTAACAGGAAGTTACATGTCGAACGAGCTGATAAGTTACCAAATATTCCAAATTCAAAATAGTTTTTGCTTAATCAAAAAGAACAAGTTTGTGTTGATGTTGTTGTTGTTGGTGTTGTTGCTTTTGTGCTGTTGTTGTGTTTGTTGTTGTGTTGTTTTGTTTTGTTTTGAAAATTTTGTATGTTTGTTTTTTGTTACTTTGTTTGACTGCATTATTTGTCTTATACCATTTCATAAAAGTTGGTTGTTGAGCACGTTCCTTTAGACACTATCGTGGCGGGTTACTCGTTTGTTAAAGTTTTCATAATTTTTTTTGTAGAATTTATTATATTGCCATCTTTGGAATAATAAATTAGTATTATGCAAGTTGAAAAAGCTTCTCTTCAATCTACTTTTCTATACCGGTTTCTTCTCATCAGGAACTTGTGTCATCAGTTACAATATTGTATGCGGGTTATCACTTTGACATTCTACTTTATATATACTTACATTATTACTATATATATATATTTATATATATATATATATATATAATGATTATATATATATATATATAGTATATATTAAATATATATATATATATATTTATATATATATATACGCGCTTATATATAATTATATATATATAAGTAATATATCATTTATAAAAATAGTGATTTAAGTTAAACTCTTCTAGTAGTAATTATAAAATAAACTAGATAGATAATACTTATATATATATATATATATATAATATATAGCAATAATATATAGCAACAATATAATTATATTGATATATATATATTATATATATAACTATAATATATTATCATATATATATATATATATATATATATATATAGGTATATATATATATATATATACATATATAATATATATATAGTTATATCTAGTATTATATATATATTATATACTTATATAATATTATATATAGATATATATTTATATATACTTATTATTATATACATAATATATGAATATATTATATATATATATGTGTAGTTATATATATAGATATAATCTATATATATATATACTATATATTACGTATATACTATAATATATATATGATAGATATATATAGTATATATATAATTATATATATGAATATGTATATTTTAAGGATAAACAATTTTGACTAATAGTCAGTCAGTATGTTTTAAAGATATACATATTAGGATGGCAAAGAGAAAATATAATTGGTGGAATAGAGATGAGAGAAAATCAAATTAAAAGGGTAGCATTTTTTAAAATTTTGGGGTAGTAGCTGGTAGATTAATTTAATTAGAAAGATAAAAAGAAGACAATTTATTTCTACAATATTTTCTGCACAGTATGAGAAAAAAAAGAAAAAACTGAAAGCTTGCCCTGGCAACATTCCTTTTGATGATCCACAATTTTCAAATATTGGATCCATATTTAGTAGCCTACCTTTTTCATATATAATAATAGTTAATATATATATATATATTATAATATATATACTAATACTATATATGATAATATATAGATTATATTATATAATGTATATTTATATATATATATACATACTAATATATTTATATATATATTATATTTATATTAATATATATATAGTATCTATTATAATTTTATATATATATATATATATATATAGGTATATTATATTTATATATATATATATATGTATAGTATATAATATGTAATATATATAGTTACTTATATATATATATATTATATAATTATTATATATATACTATATATATATATACTGATACTACTATTATATATATAGTATTATATATATTGTTAATATATAAATATATATTATAATTATAATCATATATATAATATTTATATATAATATGGATATATATATTATTATATATATATACGTATATAATATATATAGTATAGTATATTTATAGTATATATATATATATAATAGTATATATATTATGATATATATATATATATATATATATATAGTATTTATATATATATTGTGTTATATATATATATATATATAATATATATATATATTATATATAATACTATACTATATATATATATATATAGTTATATATATATTAATATATATATTATTGTTATACTTATATATATATATGATACTTGGGATATATATACTTAATGGTATAAAAAGTATATATAATATATATATATATATATATATATGATTACTTGATATATATATATATGTATATATATATATATATATAATAATATAATATATATATTGGGCTCACCCTACCTTCTCTCCCTCTCTAATGACTGCGGGTTAGGTTGCAAATACACATTTGCACTGGGAACAGGGAAAAAGTAGTAGGAAGAAGTATGAGCCGCAAGTTGAAAACGAAAGCCCAGTCCTTACCGCCCGCTTTATACCCGTTAGTGAGAAATCGGCCGCAGTCAGCAAAACTCCACCCTATTAACTGTTCCACGGAACTGCGACGGACCCTCACTAAGACATATTTCGTCAATGTAGGTTCATCCCTTGGTCCCAGAGTTGGCCACAACCGGAGTACCCTAACAAACCCCCCAAGTTATTAACAAGGGGTGTAACTAATTCTCCTTCTAATCACAGCTTTAAATTTATAAAATTTATCATAAGCAAGCATGGAGTAGTTTCTGCAAATTCGAAATACTATTTTATTGGTAAACATTTCTATATATAAATATCTAAAATAAAAATTTATAAAGGCTACAACTTTAAACTTTCTCTTTCAAAACGTGAAACAATGCTATAAAAGTAGAAATAGAAATCCTTTCGGTTTCTTTTAACTTTTTCTTTCTTCATAAATGATGAATGTTATTAAAATAGCTGAAAATGAAACCTAATTAAACGTCTAAATTACTAAGCCTATTGAAAGCATGATTTGTTCCTTAGAAATCGCTCATTTGCTTGAAATAAATTACGATGAAATGAATAACAAGACCGTCTTTACCTATGTCCTGAGAGTAAATTTCAAAAAGCATTATAAGTGTATTATACCACCGTTACACATTCAAATTAAGACTCGATTAACTACTTATGGGTTCCAGCTGCTCAAATACGTCTTGAGGATAGTTGTCCGTCTTAATAGTTCTGATGCTCAGCAATAGGGATTGAAAGTTTAATTAAGAAAAACTATCAGGTCTGGGTGGCAAGCATGGCGAGCCAGTGTAAGAGGTTTATGAGAATTGATTGTGTTGTAAAGTATAGATTTCATTAGCAGGTGAGTACAGGTTAAAAAATGCCGAGAAACTATATGTTACATACAAATGCTATCTTATTATTTATTATATATATAGTATTGTGTGTGTTTATTATATAAACTATTATATATATATATATATATTAGTCGTGGTACTGTTAGATCGTAAATGTATATTTGTACACGTGTATATAGTTATAATGCGCTGTATTTATTATATAATATATATATATATAATGTGTATGTTGTATATTATATATTTAATATTTATTATTTATGATACTTATATATTTTATATATAATATATAATATTATATTTATATATACTTAATACAATATATATATAATATTTATATTTATATATATTATTACTATATATATATAATATATAAAATAAATCTTATTAATTATATATATATTAATATATATATATATTTATATATACTAAATATATATATATTATATATAATAATATATATATATAATTATATTATATGATATATATTATATGTTTATAGTAATATTATATATATATATTATATAATATATAGATATAATATATATATTATATTTATATATATATATTATATTATATTATATATAATGTATATTATAATATATATATTTATATTATATATTATATATAACATTATAATATATATATATATTATATATCATTAATATATATGATATATATAATATATATATACTATATATAGTATATCATATATATAGATATATTCTATTTATTATATATTATTATATTATTAATATATATATAATTATAATAAGTCTCTTTTATTATATAATATATATATATATATTATATATATAATTATATTTATATACTTATTCGGACTTATCGATATAATAATTAATTTTATATTCCTCCTTCACATTCCTCTGTCTTCCTACCTTTATCAGACATATTTATAGGTAGCGTAAGGACTTGCAGGTAGCGACTGGTACATAATATATGGTAACCGGTAGGATATCTACTACATAATTTGCCTGTAGTAGAGCGAAAGTCGTACATAATTAGTAAAGGCGCGAGTTAATACGCGATCTCCCTAGTTATAACCAATCCTAGTGAGTAGCAACAAGTATTTAACCTAGTAAGATAGTTTCTCCTTCTCTTTGTATAATATATATATACTACTTAATATGCACTGTGTAGGTGGTTGTAAAATTCTAATTATATTATGATATATATATATATAATAATATAGTGTGTCGCTATATATATAGATATATATATATATAATACGTATATAATATATACATTATTCCAAATTTACCCTTCAGCTGTATTCTTTAATAACAAGATTTAAATGCGAATTGAATCATCAGAAGTACTTTTATATTTTTGAATTTCCTAATAAATTTAGTAGGCAGCTTTATTCTACCTTTATTTCTTAAATCTTTAATAATATTCATAAATAGCTTTAACTAAATATATAGAGTATTTTCATATAAAGAGACGTAGCATATATATATACAAGATTAGGTATATACTACCTAATGTACATTTGATTATTAAGGGGCATTCTTAAATAGGGTTCTTCCCACTCAGAAACTTTTGCGGTTCTTACGCGCTCTATATAAGAGATGGGAGTGGCGGAGGTTCAGGTGTTGAATGTCAGTGAGAAGGGCTCCGGTATTTTCCGGGTAATCTGCCTTAAACTCTTCTGCAGAAAGATTGTTCTCCTGGATTTTACCTTTACCGACTTCTAATATATCCTGACAAGACCCAATCCAGTCATCCTTTCATATCTAAATAAGGCCATCATAATATGACTGGTAGCTCTCTTCCTCAATTCTATGTATCTATCCTACACTTTCTGGGCTCTGTCCACCCATTGATTACTCTTTTCACATTTCAAAATCGACATATTCAGTTAAACAATTTAATTCAAACAACCCAAAATTTACCCAATATCGACTCTGATCTTCAGAACTTACACCTCCATCATCTTCCTTTATCATATCACCACACAACACCACCCACACACACACTACACCACTACACTACACACACACACACACCACACGAGCGTACGTTCATACCACACAGCCACCCCACACACCACCACACACACACACACCACACCCACACACATACAACACCAAACCTAACACACCAACACACCACCACACACACACACACCACACAACCAATTAATAAACTTACGATTACTATATATAATCCTGACTACATTATTAGAACTCTATAACAGTATATACTAACTAAATATAATAATATACATATTATATACAAGAAATATATATTATAACTATATCGAAACATAAACTATAATAATATAAGAATATAACATCGATCTATAATCCATATACAGATGCTATTTATATATAGAAAGTTG
Source organism: Trachelipus rathkii (assembly GCA_015478945.1). Lineage (NCBI taxonomy): Eukaryota > Metazoa > Arthropoda > Malacostraca > Isopoda > Trachelipodidae > Trachelipus > Trachelipus rathkii. Next base: position 24,776 of record JABUQX010071252.1, read on the forward strand.
CAGAATATATAAATATGAAGTAACCATATTGACCTCAAGTGCATACCTCGCGTGGCGCCACCAATAACCAGATAAAATCATACAACCGATGTCACGAAGAAACGATGTTAAATGTCTCCGCCTATATCTGGCCCGCCACAAGCGTGTGCAGTGGCAGGCGTATTACATTGATATCCCGCACGCAGAGTGTAGCATCATGTTTATAATAGAACTACATTAAACAACATACTATACCTCTGCTTTCAATAATCAACTCAGTAACTTAATAATACTAGTGAAATAGTTTGGAAGTGTAACACATACCTATTTTTATTATCCATTCTACTCGTCTCTAAAGTCATGTGATCTTTCAATGTGAAAGGAGCGCGTAAGACTGGTAGTTCTTATTTTCTTTCAGTTCTACGATTTGTTCTGTTCTTACTTCCGTAATTAGTCGCGTGATATTTACTGTGTATCTACTTATAAAATTATATCAAGAAAGCTTTTCAGACACAAATGAGATAGTGAGTCTCATCTAAACAGCTACAATATACGATAGAACAAGACACTCATCTCTTCTCTTCTTACTTACTCATAACCTACATCTCATCTCATACTACTTACACATCCTCTGCTACACTCTTACTTCTCATCTCTCCTCTAACTTCAGCTCTACTCTACATCTCTGCAATCATCTCTCTCTCTGCTTACTCCTCACACATAATTACTTCAACGGAATCTATATGTCATGACATATAAGAGAAAACAGATTTCCCCTAATACATTGTCGTATAGATATGCTACCTATAAATAATATTATATATCGGGTATTTATAGAATCCTATTGAACTAATAGTATTATTAATTCTACTCAAAGTTGATATGCCTCGAAATCTATAGCACCCGCTGCTATCGCATTAATAAGACTTTTTCATAATGACATTAAATACTATAATGATATCGATCATATCAATAATCATCTGAATCCAACGTCTTATGACCAAGTACAGTACCGTGCCACTTCTCCTATGCGAGGTTGAGAAGAGCGTATTATATCTGACATACTGCATATAGTAGAGTAGGTAGATAAAGAGTCGAGTACTCGCACTATGAATGGCGGTGCAGTGGAAGGTGTGAATAGTAACGGCAATCAGATTAGTAAGTTCTAAAGATAGCTCTGTATTTATGTGCTTACAAGTTGAATATGGCTAGAGAGTTAAGATGTACCGTATATTAAAATGTTATGCTGGAAGAAGAAACTAAGTGGTTGCTCTGAAGTGGAATTGAAAAGCCCATATATCCCCACCTAGTGATGCTTCAAGAACCGGAATTTTCACACCGTCCCAGCATGGCACCGCACACCGCCACCCGCCCACCGCACCGCACCACACCGAGCCACCGGTATTTATTACTTATGCGCACTTGCCACCCGCGGTGCCGTGGTGGCCAGACTCATTGATAGATGATTAGGTTGTAATGGTAGTGAGATCGCACAACTAGACCATATAATGCAAACTGCATAATATAAATTGATTCTGAACGGCACACCCATATCAAAGTTAACACAATTTAGCAAGTGTGAAGAAGTTTCAGAGTAGGCACTTCAGGACCACCTAACCATGTTAATAATTTCTTTAGTAAGATTAAATGACCATACTACCAAGAAAGACAACCAACTGGAAAAGAAAACACAGAGGAGAACTAGTGATCGACAAAATCTTTGAGTGCTGCTTGTATATGTCACAAAAGATTTAATAAAATAGCACAGAGCTATACATTGAACAACTGCTTCTAAAATTTTCGAGTTTGTTCCGACTTCTATACCTTCTCTTCTAGAGCTAAAGAAATTTCTTGGCATAATCTCTTTTCTTTATCTTAGATTAGGTACAAAAAAATGAATATTGATAAACTCAAACTAACTATTGCACCTTTCCTATATCAGAAATACAATTTTTATGATAACCCTTCAACTTCTACTATAGCACTCTTTCCATATCAGCAAGCTCAGCTCTTTTCACTCGATAGCCTTCACCACTACATATTGGCACCTTTCCCCATATCAGTATACAGTTGCATATTATTGGTATGTGCTTTGTTCGGAATTCGTATCTTTCCAGTTTAGCATCGCGTGCTTTTCATATCATCGTAAGCACATTACACTACAGCTTTTACTGATAGCATTCATACTACTATTCTGCACACTTATTCCAGCTGGGAAACTCTATATCAATCAGATCTGATAAGTGTTACAACTATTTACAAATTTGCAATAGCCACAATTATGACGATATCACTATGTCTACCTAAATAATAAACCGGAGGAATTTGATCTCAACACTGTATACAACTTTTATTGCAAACCTTACTGTCAACTCGATCTCTATTGTGGAACTCTTTTTCATGATATGATCAGCTATACAACTCCCTCCTTCTCCCGCGGCGGCGTAAACTCTCATACCTAACTAATGCATCTCTTGTCACAATCAGATAATAAGCAAACTAATATCATACATTACGAATACGTAAATGACCAATACCATTCAACTAAAACTATTTGCATCCTAATATCCTTCGCATACTGCATTTGCTTAAAATTTCCAATAAAGCTTCATGAGAACAATGAAGATTAATTTAGATTTTAAATAGGAAAGAGGTATAAAGATAGCGTAATATATATCACTGATGACCACTAAAACAAGGTTTGACACCATTCCTAAGAAAAAGAAATAAAACAGACGTAAAGAATAGATAGAATAAACTCAAAGTAATAAAGAGAAGAAAAAAGTAAAAGAGACCGTAGCGATATATTTGGAGAATATGTCATAATTACCTTAAAAGGCTAAGCGCTTATTACTACCTGAGGCGCTTTTATGATCCCCCAAGTATTGTCTTCCGGAAAAACTACTAAAATGAGATTCTTTGGGTGCATGTTAATAATTACATTATAACGAGCATTATAAAAAAGTGGAATCAAAAATTAAACAGAATATTATTATTCCTAACTTTCTCTACAAATTATAATCATATATACTATTAATTACTTATTTACTATATATACTACTTATATCTTATATAATAGTATACATATATATTATATATTAATTTATAATTATAATTATATCATAACTTTATTATATATAATTAGTTATTTTAATTATAAAAGTATTAGTATTATTAATATTAATATATATATAATATAATATATCCTAATATTTAATATTCACTATTATTAAATTATTTATTCTATACTAATCATAGTACCTCCTAACCCCATATACATATATATTATACTAGATAATATATGTCAGACTGTGTGGTATGTTGTTGTTATAGTGTGTTAGACTATTATTGTTTACCGCTTATA
>JABUQX010071253.1:0-7500 GCA_015478945.1 Trachelipus rathkii
AAAATATCAGGTATACATCAATACTAGTATATATATCACTAATTATATATATATATAATTATACTATATACTATTATATATATATATATATATAATAATATATATATAGTATATATATAGTATATATATATTAGTGATGCAGGAGATGTCATTTTATGCGCTCCGCGGGTGCGGATGCGGATATCGGATGCGGATGTTTGATAATATACTATATAATAACTATAATATATATATAATATACTTATGAATATCACTATATATTAATATAAATTCTATATATTATATATATTAAAATATATATATATTATATATATATATATATATAATATAATGTGTGTGTGTGTGTGGTGTGTGTTAAATATTGCAATAATCGCAATTGAAGATGAATAAAGATGTATAAAGAAAAGAATTATTGATATAAAATTGAAGATTGTCGCTCCTTCGCAACAAGCGGGTGTTTTAAATCCCAGAGAAGGCAGTTAATTCTTTACCTTCCTTATTTGTCTCTTTCCTCTCACTATCCTATATATATCTATATATATATATATATATATATACGGATATTTAAATAGGTATAAAATATTTATATTATTACTATACGTAAATATTTATATATATTCGGGATCTATATATATATCCTTAAACTATGTATATATAGTATATATTAATATATATATATCATATATTATATAATATTTTTCATTATATACGATATATATTATATATAGTATATATATATATATATATAAATATTATATATAATTATATATATTTCTATATATATACTAAACTTAACTAGTTATATATATATCTATATAATAATATATATATATATATAATATATAATTATATATATATATATATATATATATAATATATATATATCACTATATAAATATATATATAACTAATAATAATATAAGAATATATTTATTGTTATTTTTATATTATGTATGTATTATAATTAAGATATATTAGGTATAATATATATATTTATATGAGTGTAATATATATATATATAGTTTTTATCATAATTTCGCGTTTTTAGCCGACAATCTTATTAATAGTAGATTGTATTACCAGGTGCGGAACGGGGACCCAAGTTCAAATGCACGCATCAGACCAACCTTTCGTGTCCCCCAACGTCCGGCCTTAATGAAATGAGCATTTTACAATGGAATACATACTTTTTTGCACTAGTACTGAAATTAAAATAAGGAAGGTTGTGCTTGAGATACAATTCAATTTTTTCGCCTTTTCTGCTGGAGAGTCTGTTTCTCTTTTAATAGCATAATATTAGCACAGACATTATCTAAATGCTTCTCTCACTTCGGAAAAAACAGTGTAGTTGGGAGGACAGCCAAATTTCATTTCCCTGCAAGTTCTCAAGCCATTGGTGAGAACCAATTTTTGCTTAACTATTCCCACCAAACTTGAATGGATCTATCATTTGTTATTGGATAGTCGTCTTTTTTTGCTTGGTGATAGTTTAATGATATTTTCGACTACATCCTTTTGGTAATTGCCAGTGTTTCTTCATCACTACTAAGGAGAACTGAAAAGGAACAATCCTCTTATCAGTAGACATCCCTGTATATTGATTTACTGTTAAGAAGGTGTTTGGGCCGAGTAGGATTTCGGCTTTGTCCACTTGTTACATTTGGTGTTGGCATACATAAGAAATAGACCTCGTATTTCGGATTGAAGTTTTTTTTCAAACAAGCAACAAAGTGACAATTTAACTTGTTTTAATATTGTGGTTCAAAAAACTTGCATTTATTGCGGGGACGTAAGTCAAAGTTGGTAATACGCTCAATCACAAGGTCATTAAAATCTTTTCCACAGAACCAAAAGGGAGTTTTTTTCATTCTAAGACATACTATGTTTTAATATAAATTACAATTTACAATTCTTTTTAAATGTCCGGTCATCATGTTCCCATTTGTAGATGGGGAGTTGTCCAAGTGGAAAGATGCCTCCTTTAGGCATGTTGATACTTATTATGTGTATTACAGGTTCCGAAGAGACTAAAAGCCAGAGTCGTGAATAGGCATGTATATTTTGAGCTGGTTTTTTTTTCAGTTTCTATATTCTTTGCAAATGGTCGTTAAACATCAGCTTAATGCATGGGTGGATAAACTTGATGTCATCATTCCTGGGTATCATTAGTTAAGACATGTTAACGCTCGGGAATTTGGGGGGCTGAATACGATATGGCTATCAAAGCAAGAGGTTCTTCTTTGAGACATATCTTTAGTTACCTTGAATATTTTCTCATGAGACATGAAGTGTACGGAAATTCTACGCGGAGCTCTCGAAAGTACGTAATTTGATAACATTGACCTCAAAATTATTATGAACCTTCATGCTTGTGAGATATGAGTCATCATTGAGCAGGAGGTTTTTGTAAAACAGTTTGAGATCGAGGTCCCGATGTCCTCATATATCGATGTTAACAAAAAGTTTTGCTGGTTTAAGAATTGCATTTAAGTATTGGATTTTATTTATAGAATCAAATTCTTTTCACTAAAAACTCTCGACAACTAAGTTATCCGCAGTCGGATTGTTCACGCATAGACGAGAAAACAGTGCAGCACAAGTGCGGATAGCGGATGATTAACTTCTCCCTACAATTACTAATCTAACCATATATAGAAATAGTAAATTTCATATTAAATAAAGTTCTACTATCTAACCACTATATATATTTATATATATTATTAACCAGATATGTTAGATATACAATAATAGTAAGAGCTTATAGTCATCTACATTATAGGATGATATGAAGAACCATCTAAAGTCAAAACAGAACAAAAGAGAAAGATGAATACAAGGCTTGAAAAAAGATAAAGTATCCATATCAGATCCAAGTAACTGAAGAACGAGTGAGAAAGTGTTAAAAATGAAAGCTTTGACAGAGAAGGAGATGCTATAAAATCAAAAAATGGGATGCATTTGAGAACGAGAGATTTGATGATACTCACGCATGTATTATGAACTTTTGTGATCACAGTGGAAGTTATTCACATTCAAAAGGCAAATAAATTCTTTCGTTTTTAAAAAATATGCATTTTTGTTTAAATAAAACTATTTTCACTTCCTACCGTAGAAACCATTTTCATTGATTGCATTTGTTGGTTTTGGGGAAAGGGAATAAATTTCGGTAAAAAATAGAAATAGTTTTTTTAAATTCATTAAAATTTACTAAGGTTTACCTACTAAATAACTAAATTCAAAAGGCTTTAGCAAACTAAATTTTAAATACTTTAATGTTTGCACTGAGTAAATAGGGCTGCAATAATGATTAAATAGATATTTATACGCAGAAAATAATGAACACGCTGGTCGGAAAATTTGCGAAATCTCAAGATTCAAAATTTCAGTGTGACCCGTGCTTAACCACCATCGGACTGTCATTGAATGTATTCCCAAAATGAATAACATTTCCATATGACAAACTTTCATTTATTCTTCTCATTTACCCCTTTTCTTTCACATCACATACTCTCTAATACGGTCATGTCCACATTTAATCAATTCTTTTCACACCTTACCCGTCCCTAAGATTGTCCATGTCCGAAACGTTGGTCACTTAGATCTCTACTTCTTATTCCAGACCATTCACTAATATAAATTAACACAGGTAACTAAATCCTCCGATGTAGACCTAGCATCAGGATTAGTCCCTTTCATCCACACGATTTAATTGCACCACCGGACCTTCTCCATTAAACTTTCCTACTAACTCTGCATCACCGTTCCCGGATCCTACTTATTATTATCCACAATTATTAAACTTAACTACTGAAATAGAATGCTGCTCACATTAACATAACTTCACACGAGGACTGCCTCACCAGGGTTGTGGATCGGAATCGGGGAGTGGTAGTGTTGAAGAAGCTGTAGAGTCGGAAGTCGGCAATTTTGAAAACGGTGGAGTCGGAGTCGGTATTTTGAAGAGGGTGGAGTCGAGTCAAAGTCGAATTTTTCAAAAGGGTGGATCGGAGTCCGGTAAATTGTTCAAAAGGGTGGAGTCGAGAGCGGAATTTTTCAAGAGGTTGGATCGTAATTTTGAAGAGGGTGATCGGAAGTCGATATTTTTTTTGAACTCGACTCCACAACTGGTCTCATTATAGCCATACCTTATCTCATTATCTTACGTTACTTTCAACACCAGTCCTTTTACACACCCTGCCTAATCTCCAATCTCCAATCCTCTTCAACTCGTATTCGATTCCACAAAAACCATATCATCCGCATATATAGTTATAGATATATATATATTATATATAAGTAATATATATATATTTATATATATATATTATATATATCATTATTTATATATATATATATATATATATAATATATATATATATATATATTATATATACGAGAGTTATAGTATAAGTATAGTAATAGTAGTTATAACTAGATAGCGTATATATATAGATATATATATATATAATATATATATATATATTATATCATTATATGTGATATATATATGACCTCCTTTCCAGATTGGGGGGTCATTATATGATCAAGCTCAAGTACAGTACAACTAATGCCGTTTACATGAGAAAAAGCGTCGGAATTTTTTTCGCGATAAGAGGAAATTGTAGTTTCCTTCTCAAGGGAGATTCCAACCCTTTTATCTAGATCAATAGTTCTTGCCTGTTTCTTACAATGATGGTCGCACTTAAGTCATGAGTTCATGCGCTGATTAATTTTATGAGGTTCTTTTTGACATTCCATCATAATCAGGGTTGTTCAAAGTTGTCATTTTCTGAACGTAATTGTAAATATTAAAGATTCACTATTTCAGTGGTGGAATTTAGAAGTCGAAGATGATAGATCGCGAACCATAGGTAGGTTTGGATATTTAGTGGTCTTCTTGGTCTTGTTATTCCAGCAATTTTGTAATGCAAAAATAACAGCCCATTGCGATCCTGTGGTCCTCCATACCATGGAATTGCAATGCATATGTCTGGACTGTCGTTAACAATCACTAAGTAATGTACAACAAGACGCACAGCAATATAATGAGGTGCAAAATTTATCTGATCACGCAAGCTTAATTCCAAAATAAGTTTATCATGCTTTTTTTTTATTAAGGGAGAATACTCCTCATTTGGGACTTCAACGTTACCGTCACCACAAATGTACAAAATTTGTTTGACATTTTACAATTTCGTGGCATTTCAATTAAGGTATCTGATCTGTATCTGGTGGCTTAAACTGAGACGTAATATATATATATATTATATATATATATATATATATATATTATATATATTATATATATATATTATATAATAGAATATATATTATATAACATAATATATTATATAATATATATATTATATATACTATAATAATATTATATATATATATATATATATTTATATATATTTAATATATAGTATATATAACAAAATATATATTATTAATATCACACACTTTCAAGCTGTCAAGGATGTCGAGGAGGCAGCATACAATAGATGTAGAAGGGACAAATACTCGCACGACAGGTGCGTCAGCCGCGAGGTTTATTTTGTTTATCGGATGTCGCTAAACATTTGTTATCGATTTGGCGTTGGTATTTTATTCTATTTATGACTTCATTAAGTTATTAATCGCTGTTATATGGGCTACTGAATCAACTTTTTCATAGAAAATGGCGAAGATAATTACGAGTTAAACAAAAGATATTTTACACTGTGAATTATATGTATGTAGTTTATGAAATATGATAATATTACAAAAAAAAAAAAAAAAAACTAGCCGTTAGATGTTAGTGCATGTAAATGTAAATATTTTCAAGCGTCCGAAAACATAAGAAAGTTCATGGATATATTTACACAAAATTTCTGTCGTCCAGTGTTATTTTTTTTTATCCGAGCCTCCCGTTCCGGTGTAGCCATAATATATATATATAGGTAAAAGTTAATTAACGGCTACACGGAACGGGAGGTCGGATCCAAAATAAATTTAAACTGAATTTTTTCTATTTTTTTTCCTATGTTAGGGGTCAAATGAGTTAGGCTCGGTCAGGTCAGGTGGTCCAGGAAAAATATTTATTTCAGCCCCTAGAACGTCTGATACAATGTACTACTTTAGAACTACTTATGGACACATCTATAAAAAAAGATTCTACGAAGTAATTTTTTTCAAACATACCTAATACATACTTATTTTATTTTATTTTCATAACGTATTAATAGAATTAGTAGCCATATAATATAATTTTATCTTAAAGATTGAAAATGGGAATATTGGGTGAATTGTAAATGCGAATTGTCTGTGACAATTGGGAAGGTGGCAGATCTAAAGGTGAAGACACTCTGAACTCGCTATTCCCGTCGATTACAAATTTATGACCGTGTCTTCACGCAGTAGCAAAGTAGTTCGGCAGGATGATACAAAAAAATAAAAAAAATAATAATAAAATAATACTTTAAAAGATTTTTAGCTTCACCTCTAAAAATGCTTATTTTTATCTGTACTTTTGTTTGAAACACTACATTTACTAATTTACCCTATTAGCTGTGTACCTGGTATCAGTTATTAACCATGAAAAAGATTATCACGCTCTAAAAATTTTTATTTTTATTTGTACTTTCGTTTGATATACGCTACATTAACTAATTTACACCCTATTTGCAAAGTTTATATATATATATATATATATATATAGTAATATATATATAATAATTTATATAATATATATATATATTATATATATGTATTAATTATATATATAGTAATATATTATATATATATACTATATTTATAATAGTATATATATATATATATATTGATATTATCCAGGCGATAGAGAGAGAGAGTATTATAATGAATATAGATTATATATAAATATTAGTTATAGAATGAATAGTAGATTTATTATGGTAAGATTCACAATATATGATAGATATATAATAATAATACAAATTTTATAACGTATAGTTAATTATATATAATATATAAGTATCTAGTCTTATAATAGTAGTATATATATGTCTAGGTATATATATAGTAGTAGTATATTATAATATAATATGTATATATAATATATTGTTTTCTATTATAATATAAGTTAATATATAATAATACTAATATAATATATATATATTGTACTATATTGAGTGAGGTATATATATGACGATACTATAATACGTATATAGTTAGCGATATTATATATATATAGTGGATATGATACAGTAGATAACTTATTTGTGGGCGGTTGGTAAACAGTCTTTAATTATTGCTGTTGTGTCCCTGACCTGCTCGATGTTCGGACATTAGATATTAATTCAGATCTAATGATGTTGACTCAGCATTTGACCGGTGCCTGAGTCTGTAAGTTGGGGACATTATCTTAGGAATATCGAATGAATAGTAGTCTTGATGTAGTATGCATATTAGATAGTAGTATTTCATGATTAAGTAGCTTGAGGCTGTTCGAGTTATAGTTTGATTACCAGTAGGATTATT
>JABUQX010071253.1:12500-15000 GCA_015478945.1 Trachelipus rathkii
AAAGGGCTAGAACGTAAACACCGAGGCCACGGACTTATACCAAAAGTTTCCTCAGCAGCCACGCTATCTTTTGAGCATATATAATTGCATGTATTGTCTCACAGATTTGTGTGCCGAGGCCGGCGTCAAACGAAGCTCACTGTGTGCAGCAATATGTGCGAGCGAGGCGGCCAACACTGAAATCATCAACGAGTGCCACAATGGATGCTGCGAACATGGTAAGTCAAAGCGTTAACAAAAATACTACTTTTCTAATATTTAACACACTGTAAACGGAATAAAAAATATTTCCTAAAAATTTGCATTAAAATCTAATTCAAAATCTTCAAAAATAAACATGTCAAATATATCCGTAACTTCTAAGTTGTGGTTGATTATACTTCTTATTTCTACTATATTGAAAATATAAAGGTTAATTAGATATACTAAAAGATACACAACAAAATAAACAATTGTTAAAAACGATCTTAGATTTTAGTTTTAAAAAGTTAATATTTCTATACCACCCATTCATGAAGTTAGGGTAAATGTTTAGTATTACTGACTTGAGTTCACGTACATTAAGTAACATTAAGAATTTAAAACTTATAAACATTTCATTTACAAAAATGGTTTTAAAAACTATTTAAGTTTTTGGTTATTGTTACAGATACAGGAAAAGTATCATTTAAAATCTTTGTTGTACTATTTATCCCCATGACTGTTGGACCTTCAATGAAATCACAGGAATATACTCCTAAAAAAATAATAATGAACGAAATATGTTATTTTTGATTTGCGTACTTTTCAATTAAAGGAAAAAAGTTTCCAGATCTCGAGAGGTCGTTAAAATCCCATAGACTTTTTTTTCAATAGTTGGATCCCATGCCAGGCTTAGGTCTCGATTTCAGGATCTCTAAGTCGAGGTGTATAAATAAGTTTTCTAGTTAGGTAACACACAGAAACAATCTTATATGTATTTTGAATTAACAATATTTTATAAAAATACACCAATATTAAGGATGGGCCCCAAAACGAGCAACTGAAACCCCATAATTTTTTTATTATAGAGAAGTCTATGGGAAAATTTTAAACTTTCAGAGGCTGTCACTTTTTTCCTAATGAGACTGCCGATTTTCGTTTTCCCTAATTATTCATTATTATTTTTTTTTAAAGTAGCTAGGTCATTTGACTTTTCAATAAGAAAACACTTTTTTTTTTTTTTTTTAATAAAACATCCTTATTATTTTTTTCTCTTTTTTTTTACAACTTTGAAGAGGCTAAGATAAACTTTTTTCGTTTGTTCCTAAGGAGAGCCGACCCGATTTTCTGTTTTTTTCCACTATTCTTTGGATTATTATTTTTTTTTAGAGTATGTTCCTGGTGATTTTTTCATTATTAAATCCTGGGGTGACTGACCGGCGTTCTTTGGGTTAACAAGGGATCTCAAACAGTATTTCACCTGATTTAGTTTTCTATATTGCGGCATTTGAGTTTATCATTCTTTGAAGTTTATATTTTCCACTAAACATATTAATATTGAATCGCTTCTGAAGATCAATGATACAAGATATCCGGTTGCCGGCCTTTTCTTTTCCGTTTCGTGTTCAGGGATTCGAGGAAATTGAGGAACTCACTGTTGAAGATGCGTTTTTCAGATTTTTATCGATAACATCGATAATACTGAATATTAACTTTTTTTCTTTATATTCCTGATTTTCTTTCACTATTTCACTGATTACCTTTCTAGCAAAGTGTATCGTAAATAATATCAACAAAGAAAATAAAAATAAAAATAAAATAAATAATAAATATAAAAAATAAAAAATGTACAAATATTTACAGTGTTCGTGGTTGCATTTGTGCTTAAAAAAAATGCTTTAAGTTTTCGTTCGTTTTTGTCAAACTTCGCGCAAAATCGTAAAAAAATTTCTCATCAGCGTAATGAATTTCTTTCTTCTTCTGACGCTGCAAATCAGAAATAAATAATTTTTATTCCATATTACCAGATGGGCACAAGTTAATTTTTTAACTGTTTTGGTGAAGTCATTTTTTAAAGATTTGCGCTACAGAGTTGACGAGAACGAATCGCAAACTTTGAGCAATGTTTTTTAGCACAATTAAAGCAGATAAACGAATTCATCGTGCTTTGAATATATTACAATACGATATAATTGTATATATAATTATAATATTATATATATCATATATTATTATATTATTATATATATATATATATATAATATATATTATAATTAATATATATAAAATATATATATAATTATATATAATATATATATCTATATATATTATATATAATAATATAATATTAATATATAGTATATATATATATTGTCTATAATATTTAAATATTCGGCATGCTTTTAAAAGCAAAGGCCGGCGGATTTAGCAGGCAATGATAATAAGCGAAATTGGGATGTTGTAATTCTGACACCTTTGCAGTACAATATGGTGAGTTAACCTAAGAAATCGTGCTGAGCAATTTTCGCTTATTGCGGTT
>JABUQX010071254.1:0-27500 GCA_015478945.1 Trachelipus rathkii
CTCTTTCTCTCTCATCTCTTTCTCTTCCTATCTCTCTCTTCTCCCTTCTTCTCTTTCTTCATCTTCTTCTCTCTTCTCTCTTCTCTCTTCCTCTTCTCTCTCTCTCTCTCCTCTCTCTCTCTCTCTCTTTCTCTCTCTTCTCTCCCTCTCTCTCTTCTTCTCTCTCCTCTCTCTCTCTCTCTCTCTCTCTCTCTCTCTCTCTCCATTCATCACTCTCTCCTCTCTTCTCTTTTTTTCACTCTCATCTCTCTCTCTCTCTCCTCTCCTCCCTCTCTCTTCTCTCTCCTCTCTCTCTCTCTTCTCTCTTCTCTCCTCTCTCTCTCTCTCCTCTTCTCTCTCTTCTCCTCTCTCTCTCTCTCTCTCTCCTTTTCTCTCTCTTCTCTCTCTCTCTCTCTCTCCTCTCTGCTCTCTCTCTCTCTCTCTTCTCTCTTCTCTCTCTCTCTCTCTCTCTCTCTCTCTCTCTCTGCTCTTTCTCTCTCTCTCTCTTTCTCTCTCTCTCTCTCTCTCTTTACCCTCTCCTCTCTCTCTCTACTCTCTCCTTCTCTCTCTCTTCTCTCTCATCTCTCTCTTCTTCTCTCTCTTCTCTCTCCTCTCTCCTCTCTCTCTCTCTCTCCTCTCTCTCTCTCTCTCTCTTCTCTCTCTCTCTTCTCCTCTCTTCTCTCTCATCTCTCTCTCTCTTCTCTCTCTTCTCTTCTCTCTCCTCTCTCTCTCTCTCTCTCTCTCTCTCTCTCTCTCTCGTCTCTCTCTCTCTCCTTTCTTCTCTCTCTCTCTCTCCTCTCTTCTCTCTCTTCTCTCTCCTCTCTCTCTTCTCTCTCTTCTCTCTCATCATCTCTCTCTCTCTCTCTCTCTCTCTTCTCCTCTCTCTCTCTCTCTCTCTCCTCTCTCTCTCTCTCTCTCTCTCTCTCTCTCTCTCTCTCTCTCTCCTCTCTCTCTCTCTCTCTCTCTCTCTCTCTCTCTCTCTCTCTTCTCTCTCTCTCTCTCTCTCTCTCTCTCTCTCTCTCTCTCTCTCTCTCTCTCCTCTCTCTCTCTCTTCTCTCTCTGCTCTCTCTCTCTCTCTCTCTCTCTCTCTCTCTCTCTCTCCTCTCTCTCTCTCTCTCTCTTCTCTCTCTCTCTCTTCTCTCTTCTCTCCTCTCCTCTCTTCTCTCTCTTCTCTCTTCTCTCTCTCTCTCCTCCTCTCTCTCCTCCTCTCTCTCTCTTCTCTCTTCTCTTAAAATAAAAGCTAGATACTCCATACAGGGCGGTTATGAGGACCCTTTGTATTAGTTGCGCAATAACTGAGAAGAGCGAAAAAAAAAATCTCGGATTTCAAAACAGAAAACTAGGCAGGACTTCTTTCGGAAGATCAGCACCAACAAACTGTTGTGATATAAGGCTTCCAAAACATTTTCTTGTTTTATGTTAAAGCAAAGGATGTTCTTTTTCTGTAACTATCACTTTAGTGAGTCAACAAGAGGAAAGAGTGAGGAGAACCTTCAAAAAAAATAAAGAAAAAGAGGTAATTATGTGTTTTTTAGAAGGGAAGATTTGGTAGATGTTGAGTTTTTAAAAAGAGATGAATTTCACAGGGTTTGAGACAACCCCACTAGGAAATTCCATCCAGATCAGAAAGAATGGAATCGAAAAAGAACAAGCGAGGAGAAACTCTAGATGTAAATGCTGGGAGCAGGATTTTTTGAAATGGGTAAAAAGAAGGATGGAGGGATTCCGGAGTTTATCGCCATTATTAAAAGAATAGGAATTAAAATGAACAGCTCGAGAGGTGGATTATTTGAAAAAGTATAGAAAATAGAAGTAGGATACGGACAACAAGCTAAGAGAACACCATTGGGCGGGAAAGAAGAAGATATTCGAATTATCAACAAACTGTAAAAATTGGACGATTAGAAAGAAAGTTAGACAAGAAGAGAATAGAGAAGGAAGTGCGAGATAAACTAAACGCATTACTCTTAACCGTCAATTTTTATTAAAGCCAAATTTAACACATGCAGCTTAGGTCATTATTTAATGTAGCGAGAATTTTTTTCTTTGGTTTTAAAACCTCAGGTTGGCAAAAACTTTAAACTCTTCTTCAACAACAATAAATACTGTTAGTGGGAAAATACTCAGGACATCTACTAGAGTAAAAAAAGCATGAATCTATGCCAGATTACTGTTCAACTATAGTATTGTTCTCTCAAATGCTTTCAATTAAGGAGGAGGTAGTAGAGAAGGGTAGCATAGCCAAACAATTAACATATGGGCTGCAAGAAAATCAAAACAAAAACAATTTGAGTAATTACCATTGTTGGTTAGATTGCGAGTAAATGACCAAAATTGCATAAATGCTTCTGCAAAAGTCTCAATAAGTTAAAACTAAAAAATTGAGGATGTGCTCAGCGCATTTTACAAAAAAGAATCTTATGAACCGATACATAAAGTTAAAGTACGGTATTTATATTCTGGAAACCAATCAATTTAAAACTACTAAATAATAAGTAATAGGTAAAATTAGCTTCAAAGTATATCTCAAAAACAGTTTTAAAGGTAAAATTACAATCCATTCATCATTTACGATACATTTTGAATTTGTAGGGAAACAAGCGTGCATTCTATTTTAAGAATTAGGCCAAACTAATATGTGAAATTCTTGGCAAGAGATTTACCTCTTTAACGTTTTTATCTAAAAATTTCTAGCCACCTCAACAGATGTCATTCAAATTAGGGATTTTTCTTCACAAATCTATAAAGTAACGTTCGCTTTTCTTTTCCCTTTTGTATTCTCCCTAAATTATTCCAAACATTCTTATTAAAATCTTGAATTAAAACCTTCGCTTGATCTATCCTCAAAAGTTTTTGATTAATAACATCTGTTCCTCCAGTTTCGCTAAGGAATGTAATAAGTATTTTTTTTTAACCTTTGAGTGGACCTCATTTCTCTTTCTGACCGAGTGTTTGGTCAAAATTACACACAGACTTCTTACCTAGGAATTTTTTTTCTCAATTCCAAAGCTGGATTTCTACTTCCTGTCAACGTCCAAACTTATCTTAGTTTTTCAAACCTGCTATTTTCCCTTACACAGTAATTTTGCGGCCTGTGTACTTTTTTTCCCTTCTCTAGCTTCTATGCTTTTAATTTTTAATTCTTATGTTTTTTAAACGCTAACCACATTTTCTTAGATTTTACGTATAACTTAAATTTGCCCCAAATTCCTTTAACATAAAATTATTTCTTAATTATTTTGCTTCTGTAATTTGGCATTACCTTTTATTTCTTCGATTCCCAACTCCTACTCTAATCCCCGCCATTCAACTCTTCCCAAATCTTTCTTTCAAACAAAACTAAAAAAATACTATCTCTTTTATGGTTACCAGTCGTTTTTCATGAAACCACATATCCCTATGTGCATCTTCAAGATCGATTAAATTCAAGATTACATCTTTCTTCTATGTCCTGTCAGTACAATACATTGTGTATAATCCCCTTCCGCACAGCGAGAAAACACCATTATTCAATTTTCACGCCACTAAAACAAAAAACCTGGCACCACATTCGGAAAAATTCCATATAAACCTCTGTCTGCAAATACCCTAAACTTGATACTTAAATGAATTCCAACTTCCTGAATCGCTTCTTGCCCCAAATTTTAATCCTCCCCCCCCCCCATTCACCTCTTCTTCCGGTTTCAATTTAAATTTTCAAAATTATAAACAATCTGTCTTGCCTTTTCAAATTATGGCTCTACTATCTCCTTTTGATTAAAAAAAGTATAATTAAAGTTCCCCTTTGTACCACACCTTAAATAAACGATAAATTATCAATAAATGCTATATCGAATTGCCTTACTCTTAACCATAGGAAGATTTCTCCAATTATTAAAAGTTCCAGCTAAAAGCAACATCTTTTCCCCCACCGTGTCCATTTGAATAACACAAGGAAGCAATTTCTAATATAGGCCCTCTTCTGGATTCAAAAACTTGGCGTCTAACGCTACGACAGGACTAGATCTCAGTCCGTTCTAGAAGGCCTTCGGCACCCTCTCCGCTGTCATGGTACCTTTCCGCTCTTTTTAGGTTCAATAGTTGAGAAACCTAGAGGAAAGGAAAGAAGAAGTAAGTAAGTATGGCATTCCATTGTGAGCTTATGGTTATGTTTTGACAATGATAAATTAAAGCCATGCATATGAAGAAAAAGAGATATATAAAAAATAAGAAAATAATTTCAGCATCAAATTCAATGGTCCCTCATAATTTGTTTGATAATTCATAAATAAAGTCTTGTTGCCATGCAATTTTTATCTTTTAAAAATATATAGGTTGCAATAAAAATAGTCTTAATCATGAAATAAATCACACGAACTGCGATACAAAATGACTGAGACATGTTAATTATAATTCGAAAACGGAGGTTAAAATTAACATGGAAAGCTAATAGAATGCTTCATTTTTGTTTTTTTAGTTTAATGTATGTTCTACACAGAGCACAAAACAGTTTACATTTATTGCATACAATATTTAAAAATTGTGTATACTGCATCTGTGGTTGTGATCCACTCATCCCTGACTGTATTCCACCATCAAAAGGTCTATTCATAGGAATTCCTGCTGGCAAACCTAACTGTGTCACCGTTGCCGCTACTGGAGGGGACATCGTAAACAAGGGAAATACTGAACCTGTCGAGTGTGTTGCAGCTACATGCATCACCCCCGAAGACTCAGCTACAGTGGGTTGGTTGCTGCATTACCCAAAAATTCAAATAAGGTTAGGCCTATGGCATACAACGAACGATATTTTGCAAAGTGACTCTTTACATTACTGTTTAAAAATTAAATCTTATTAAATGACGGTTATAACCTTAAGAATTATGTAGGTGTAAAGCGAAATATCGAGAAGTATAAATGCCACTTAATAATAATTAATAATAATAATAATAATAATAATAATAATAATAATAATAATAATAATTAAAATAATAAGAATAATAATAATAACTAATAATAATAATAATAATAATAATAATAATAATAATTTCTTTTCTTTCTTTCTTTATTCTTCCTTCTATTTAATTCCCGAAGAATGGGTCTACAACCAAAACGTCCCAGCAGGAAAGGTGCGTTGACGAGCATTCGGAAAAAGATCCAAAATGCAGGTAATCAAGACATGACATAGTTCGAACAAAGAAGAGGTAAGCCCAGCCTATCCAGCGCTCCCCTCAGTACCATTAATTAGTGAGGACTCGTCTCATCGCAGTCAGAAAAAATCCACCCCAGGGTTTCACGAGACTGCGACTGGGCCCTTCACTATGGGTAGATCGTCAATGTTAAGGGTTCATCCCCTTGGCCCCAGTGGGCCACAACCATACCCCCTCACAATTCCCCCGCCATTCACTCCTGTCTACACCTTTCTTTCTTCGCCTCTACCCAAAACCCACAATTTCATCTCCTTCTCTCCTTCAAACTTCGTTTACTGACTCAAATCCTACTTATTTCTTCGGTCTCCTTCAGCCGGTCGGTTTAGCCCAACACATTCGCCACTATACATCCGCTTAACCAACCGACTATCATTCATCCTTTCCATATGACCAAAACCATCTCTCAGCATACTTTCATTTATTTTCTCTCATATTACCCCTTATTCTTCACACCACACCCAACTCTTCTAATAAGTTTCATTCCCTATTTTATTTCAATTCTTCATTCGATCACCTAGCACAACCTCCTAAGATTGTCCATACTGAACACTATTGAACTTTAGGATCTATTACTTCTTATTCACAGACCATGTCTCCCAATACTCCTACACATAACACACGCGCCCTCGGTACAACGGTCATTACCCCTCCATGTAAGACCCTCCAGCACACTCAAGACACTTCTCCCTCTCTATATTCACCAACGATTTAATTGCACCAGCCATCCTTTCCTGCCATTCAAACTTTCTACTACACTCTGCATCGTCCGTCCTTCTCATCCAACAATACCCTAAATATTAACTTCAGACACTGGTTTTTCCAGCCTGCTCAACACTCCTAACACACAACCGGCTTTCTCACTGTTAGGAAGTTGTCCTCACTCACAACCAGTAACCTACTCTTAACCCACGTTGTACTTTCAAGGCCCTCCTTATTGGGTACACACCCTGCCAAATCTCTCTACCAATCCTCTCAAAATTCTCTTCAGATTCGCCTCACACAAAACCAAAATCATCCGCATATAATAGGTAGGGCACCGTCCACTCACATCTCCACTCTCCACCATTCTAACACCATTTCCTGCCATCTCCACCTCGAATTCTCATAACCCCTCCAATATTACAAATTGAAAAAACCAAGGAGAATAACACACCATGGGGTCTCTTACGTCCGCTAATTATCCTAAACCAATCACCATTGACCACCATTTTATTCTTACACACGCTTTCACTTATCGTCATACATACTTTTGATTCCATTCAGAAGCACCTACACCAAACCACCATATATCACCCAACACCATGCCAATAAAACCTTCGCTTTATTAAACTACTAGATCTTATACGCCTTGTTGCAAATCCATAAACCCTAAATATCAACCTTCTTTCTTTCTCCTCATTTTTCTCAATCATTTTGTTTCAATGTAAAGATTTGATCCACACATCCTCTTAACCACTCCTAAACGCACCTTGTTCTTCACAATCAGTGCTTCTTCAGTCACTCGACGCACTTCTTATCGACCAAACATATCCAGCTATAACTTTTCTCCCTACGAGAGTCCTCCGAGATACACGTATACTTTCTTTCTTTCTGGCGGAGACTGTGGTCCCCTGGGATGAGGCGGTCCAGATATATCTATTGCGGGCAGGCTTCCCCTTCTCTGATTAAAACTCCGCTCTTTTAGCCGCGATAGCAGGAATTATTAAAGCGTCGAAAGAGAGAGCTGTCCAGAACCTATCCGTAAGCGAATTTTTATATAGCTCCCTCGAGCTTCCCTTTCGATCTCGCGCGTATACACCTATAGACTCCGTGCACTGAAGATAAGCCTACGCTTAAAGTGATAATTTAAATATTCGAACATACTCTTCATAACTTTGAGATCGCGAACACTCGCGAGGCGAAGACACTCCTGCGCCGTATATCGCCGTTCTATTGCTGTGAATTATGTTTCTACCTCTGAAGATAACGATTAATGTCCATCAGATTAATCGTCTCCGCGAATATTAACCTCCACGTATCTCTGCCACTTTAGCTCTCGTTTCAGCAAATCTCTTAACCCCGTATAATTCTCAATTTCCTCTCCTGAATTCTTAATAGTACCCAACACATCATTCTGCCTTAATTTCAAACGATGAAGGCAATCTTTAATAACGGGCTTTTGCGCATATCCTCAAAAATCTGGAAATAGCCAAAAAAGTTATATGAAGACTCCTACTCCAAAGCATCTCAATCTATTCCATCTCGCAAACATATATTCAGGCCGTGCTCTCTCATACTAAAATAGCTATAAGAAACTCATGTGCTCGACGCAGACGTACTCGTACAGAAGGCGGCCTGAGTGTTCCTTCAAAGTGGTAGCATACCTCCTCCTACAAACTTTCCACGCATTTCATTCGTCGCGAGGTTATCTAGAAACTTAGGAAAGGCGACGAACTTCTGCCTCGCGTGCCGTTTTTATTTCACGTACGTTTTCATATTTGCTCATCGAAAAGACACACCCGACACTATTCTCCATTACTGCTCTCTCTTCATTACTTTGGAAGGAACGTGATGACGCATGGACTTCCTGATTGACAGCGGTAACTTATTTTTCGAGAGAGGGGCGTGTGCGCGTGGTGAGAGAGGAGTACACATACAAATTATTCTTTTCGCTTCCAACTGGGAGTTTGAAACCCTTTCGTCTGTACTAAGCCTGTCTTGTTTTCCGCTTATAGGATAGAACCTTTCGCCGTTAGCTGGATTCGTAAAATTAGAGAAAATACCCCCTTCGAAATGTTTAAAAAAATAACTATTCCCGATTTTTTAAAGGTTTATTCAGAAATTATCGCCTGCGTGATCGCTTTTTCTATGCACGATAGCGCGACAAATATTCCCCACGAAACGACGATGATAAAAATGGAGAAAGTCGAAGGAATCGTCGATGGCGTCATTAAAGCTATCGGCGATACAACCGCTAAGATCCTGGAAACGAATAAAGTAATTCTGACGTTGCCGCTGTCCGCCATGGCTTTAAAAAACCATTCTTGTTTGACCGAAAGGGGTTT
Source organism: Trachelipus rathkii (assembly GCA_015478945.1). Classification (NCBI taxonomy): domain Eukaryota; kingdom Metazoa; phylum Arthropoda; class Malacostraca; order Isopoda; family Trachelipodidae; genus Trachelipus; species Trachelipus rathkii. The sequence goes on from JABUQX010071254.1 coordinate 8,213, forward strand.
TCACGATGTCGTCACCGATTTAAGGGGTTTCTTAAGTTTACCTCCTAGAGCAACAGCGAAGAAAGCTGATGATGATGATGATGAGGATGGTTCGGGGAACGACGCTAGCGTCGTATTTTCTAAGATTAAGAATAATATTCCCGGCTACCGGGAGTCGGATTACGCGAAAAACGAATTGGAAAGGTTCAATATACTAAAAAACGCGGATGTGAAAATGACGATGGGGTCAATATTAAAACCCCTCACGAAAATGAATTATAAATCCGAAAAAATATACTACAGTCTTAAAGAAAATCGTTACGTTGAAGAGAACGAAGGACCCGTCGACGACGACAACGACGACGACGACGACAACGACGATCCCTCCTCTTATTCCGTCGTGATTAACAGTGACGAGAAAATAGCCAATGCCGCGAAACGGTTTATTCGGAACCCCGGCGAGTTCGTCGCGTTCTATCAGGGTGACAAAAGCGTATCTTCTTTGATAGGTGGCGTTCACCAGGGGAAGTGGGTCGCCAACACTATCGATAATTACGCGTACAATTACATTTCGCCGGTCGACGAAAGTGAATTAAGAAAGATCGACGTTGGTAAAATAACTAACGCTATGGGTTGGAGCGACGATAAGCAGCAACAGCACGAGCAGCTGCAAAAACGGCAGAATACTTCTTCGACGTCGACGTCGACGTCTACGTCATCGCCTTCATCAAAAATGATCGCCGTAATCGCCTCCAAGCTAGATACAGTTTTAAAGGACGCGATCCATAAAATCAGAATAGTTATTACGAACGCGTCCGAAGTATCGAACCTCGTATTAAATTTTAGCGACGACGTTAACGTTAAAAATAAAGCAAAATCTCTCTTGAGAAAACTGAAAAATATAAATAAAACGTATTACGAACACTTGGATTGGTCGTTGAATTACGAGGACGGGTATAGACCGAATCGCGACATCATTAACAACAGCAGCGGCGGCGGCAACGACCCTTCTCTTCCACCTCCTCCTCTATATTTTCCGTTCATCGACGATTTGATCGGTAAAAGGAAACGCCGTCGACATTCTCCTTTCGACAATTTAAGCATTAAAACTCGCGATTATTTCGGTGATCGTAGTGATGACGACGAAGACGGTGACGACGTCGTGGGAGAAGGCGAGGGGGGCGAGGGTTTCGAGGGAGGCGATGAAGACCACGATTTGTTCGATAGCGGTATTGGATTTCCCCTAAATCGTCGTAAGCGGCGGCGCTCAAAGTTCGAGATAGATAAGGATTGCGTTCTGAAATCCGAAAGTCGCGCGGTATTACCCGGCAGCGTTAAGGCGTCGATAAATTCCATCGCTCCGGACGATATGTTGGAGTATTTAAATTCCGCCGACGAATTGCTCAACAAGATTTCGTCGAGTTTAGAGAAACTACGGCAACATCAGGTTAATAATTATAGAGATCACGAGCGCATGTACGAAAAAATTAGCCGAGTTTTGAATTTCGAAGCGGAACATAACGGATTATTTAAGAACGCCCCCTTTTTCAATTCGAGATATTTCTTCGTAATACGCGAATTTTTAAAGAAAGATCGTAATAATCAACCTTCGCAAAGAATTTCTGCCCAACTAACGACGCCTCTCTATAAATTGATGTCCCTAATGGGGTGTGATCCTTACGTTTACGAATACGTAACGCCCAAAATTTGCGACCTCGTGGGCGAAGAGAAAGTGATAGAAACTTTGGTAACGAATTACGTACAAGGCGGCGGAGAAGTTCTTTTTTCGCATTTGATAGAAGAGATAATAAAATCCGGCGCGCATTTTAACGCTGAGGATATCGAGGTGCTACAAAAAATACGAAAATGCGCGGGAAGCATTGACGCTCAACTTAAAAAGTTAAAAGTTTCCGATGGAAATAAAAAAATGAAAAAGAAAAAAAAGGGAACGAATCAACTGGTAAACGAACAAGTTCTCGTTTTTTTGGAGCGAAGAAAACATTTTTCATCAGGCGCGGAGCTGTACGACGAAGATTACTCATCAGACGATTGTGGCAGTTGTACTAGTAGCGGTAGTAGTAGAAGCGAGAATGATGGCGAAAGTGATAGTGATAGTAGTGGCAGCAGTGGTAGCAGTAGCAGTGGCAGCAGTTCGAATGACGAGGATGGTTTTAGTAGTAGCGGAAACGAGAGTGGTGTAGACGAGGAGAGCGCGGAAGATGCTATTCTTCAAAGAAGAAGAAGAAGAAGAAGAAGGAATGTTTTGATATCTGATGAATTTGCGGCTGGGTTTGCGAGTTTCGGGTTTCGTGATATCAAAGAGAATTTATCTCATCTTAAAAAAACTATAGAAACCAATCAAAGTAACTACGAAAAACTGTTGAAAGGTTTGCGCGACTCGATTTATACCGCCGACAGTGAAGAAAACGCCACCGATTGGGAAAACGTGTTTCGAGTCGTTTGTTATTCCGATGAAATCGATAAGACGATTACCCAGTTAACGCCGATAATTAGAGAAGCCTATAAAAACGCCAACATGTTATGGAACGATTATCTTCCCAGTTTCACGGATAAAACCATGAAAATGATTTACGGCGATGATGACGAAAGAAGAAAAAGCACGGTCGTCAGTAGCTGGACGCGATTTTTAAATGGCGGGAAAGGAACAGGGGGAGAAGGGGGAGGAGAAGAAGTCTCGGGGAACGGTGAAGAGGAAGATATAAGCGGCGATGAGAGAATAAAGTATTTTGATCTTTTAACTATCGAAGCTTCGTCGCTGGTTAAAGATTTCGACCGAAGTTTACATAAACGGTTAAATAATTACGTCAAATCTATGAAAAATCTCGACAAATCGCTCCAAAATTTAGAAAGTGGTTTAGTAGATCGGAAAGTGAAGAGCTTGAAGAAAGTATCGCCCTTGAAAAATTTGGAAAAGAAACGATTAGATTTCGTATCGCATTTGATTAATCTTCACGATCCTATGGTGTTCGTGAATACGAAAATGAATACGCAAAGTATCGTACCGTCTTTAATACTAGCCAAAACGTTAAATTTTAACCTGAACGGGCTCGGCCGATACGCGGATATGGACGCGAAGTTGGACGCCGTAAATCAACTCCATTTGGGCGGCGGAGGCGGTTTGAAATCGATGGAGCATAATCCCATTAGCGAAATAACCGCCGCGTCGATGATGATGATAGACTTTAACCGGAATAATCAAAAGTATTCCGAAAATCCCCTTTTGGATCTTACTCTTTCTTCGGCTAAAAGATCATTCGGGGGCAACGACGTCGATAGCTACGGTCGACGGTTCGAAGAGCCCGAAATTCCCTTGTACGGAGTAATCGACGTTTCGAGCGAAAAAAATTATCTTGAGTCGATGATTTTTCACGACGTCTTCAAAAAACACCCGAAGCATTTCGTCAAATACGTTTCGCGACTATGCGGTGACGGTGATGAGAGGAAGCGCTTAATTTTAAAATACTTTCGAACTGAATCGCCTTTAGGACCCTTTTTAACGGGACCTAATCCCCGATCGACGCCGGGGGCAGTAGACGACGACGATGACGATTACTACAACTACGTTTCCAGAAGAAAGCGCGAACCGGAAAATTTTTTGCTGACATCCGCGTATTGCAATATGTTCGGGAGAATTCCGTTCATCGTATTTCTGGCGAATTCGAAAGGAGAACCCGTTCTCAAAAATATTAAAATTATGTCAACCGATATCAGGAATCTTAAGAAAAAGTATTTCGAAGACTCCAATTCTTGCCTAGAGTTGTTGGAGACTCTCGACGCGACGCCGATGCAGGAATTGCAATACGCCCATTCCAGTCACGCTTTTATAAAAATTTCGAAAAACTTTTCAAAAATCACTTCGGAGTTTAAAAGAAGTTTCCAGTACCTGCAGCATTTGAAAAGCTTGGGCGAAAGCGTGGGCTCTCTATGTTACGATTGCAATTCGATTCTCGTGTTTTTGAGGGAAAGCGATTTCGCTAAAGAGTATTTCCACAAACTATTTTTAAAATATAAATATTGCGTCCTTGATTTAAAAGATGCCCCGCGAGAAGAAGAGGAGGAGATAGATCAAGTTTTCACGACTCTTTCCGAGTCGCTGGATAAAATGACGGTAAATTTCTCTACCCTATTAAAAGATACCGCCGAAACCATTTCTATTATCGAAAAAAATATCGAACAGAAAAGGTTCAAACTCGAAAAATTCATCTATCGAACGGAGAATAGAACCTTCCTCGAAAACTATGTGTCCTGGAAAACCGTTTTGAAAGTTTCCGAAACGGGTCTCGACGGCTCTTACTTTCCCCTTTTCGCTAACCGGGCGATGGCGTTGTACAGAGGAATGACGCGAGATGATAAGAATTCGCTCGTTCACAAATTTAGAGAAAATTTGTTAAACGCTTTCCGGAGAAATAACGCGGGTCCCATTTACGACACGAAATCGATAATGATGATGAATCAAACGAACAGCGCCGCCTCCTCGGTCCTCCCAGAGAATTTCAATTCGTTCCCGTCTAATCGAAAATCGTACCTCGTTTCCAATATTATAGGAACGCCGAGAGATAATAATAATAATAATAATAATAATCGCAACCAATACGACGACGACGACGACGACGACCATCATCGCGTTATCGACATTTGCGGATTTAGTGGCGGTGCGTCTATTAATAATAACCCTTTGAATTTAGGGACGGTGGAATTCGAGTTATCCAGCAAGCTTATCGAAAGGTTTTCCAATTTGTCGTTCCTCACATCGAACACACGAGTGATTCTGGATCAATTTATAGACAATTCGTTGTCCATTCAATTCCAAAAGCAGAATAACGATTCGTCTTTTTCTTCTCGTTCGCGGGGTCTAAATTTCGATTCGCCGTACGCGCCCGGATTGGAAGATGCGTCGTCTTACGGTAAGCCGAGAGATTTAAATTCGTATTATTACGCTCCGCACGTCATGAAGGACTTCGCGACGATTAAAAAGCTTTTCGACTTCGTCGAAGACGCGGAAAGCGCGTTGGAGCGGCTTCAAAATCTAGAAACCGAAAGCACTTTGTCCGATACGAGCTATTTCGACGTCGGTCGATCTGAAATTCAGTCGAGCGTAACTAATTTCGATCGCGAATTCGAGAAGTTGAGCGTGTACTCTTCTTCTTCGACCATTACCGTCGATAATTACCCCGTCGATTCTCTTCAGGAAGCGATTTCTAAATATTTCAAAATTTTTACGCGTTTTTCGGAATTGATAGACGAGATCGAAGAGCAAATTAAAATCATTTTCGAAAAAAGGAACGAAGATCAAAGAAAATCTATAAAAGAAGGGTGGGAGGATAATAAACGGAAGATAGAAGAAGATCTTTCTTCCGAGGATAAGAAATTAAGGGATAGGCAACTAGAGCTCATAAGCGCTCAGAACGAAATAGAGTCTAAAATATTGGTGGTAAAAAGCGCCATTACGGCGAATAAAAGGATCATCGAAAATCTGAAAAAGGAAATTCAGGAAGAGTCGATGATGGCGTCGTCGTCGTCGTCGTCGTCGTCACCGGAAATGGAGGAGGAAGCGAGTAGACGGCTTATCGAAAAGGAAAAATTTCTAAAATCGGAGCAGCAAAATGTAATCGAGAACGACGGTCGTTTGAACGAATACTCCGCAAAATTGAGCGAAATAGAAAAGGAACTGAAATTTATCAAAGGCGCTTTTAAAGATATAGAGGTCATGCGCGATGCTAAAATCGAAGATTGCGATCTAAGTTTCAAAAAAACGATAGCCGCGATCGCCGAAGGAGATAAAAACGAGTTTGAGCATTATAGCGATTTGATTAGAAGCAAACATCTAACCCTCGACGAAAATATTGAAAAAATCGCGAAACGAATATTGCACTACGAGCCGGATGCCATGCGTAAGGGAGCGTCGTCGGGGGCCGTCGTCGGTGGTCGACAACAAATCGACGTTAGAAACAGTACGTTCCAATACCGCTGTTTCCTGGAGGATTTGCACGAACTGATCGAAGATAAGGATAATAACTTTAAAACGAACGTCCCGAGTAAAATAGTTCCGTTAATATGCGAATATTGCGTTAAATTACTGTTCGGTTTGCACACCGAAGTGGCGAAGGAACGACATCATTTCGATTTCGAAGGTGTTGAAAAATTAAATCGAATCAGCAACGTAACGCGTTCGATCGCAAACTTGAACGTAAACGACGACGGTCATCACGCCCTGATGGAAGAATTGTTTTTCAACGGACCGAATGCTCACCTATCGAATTTATCATTCCAGACCGAAAAAACAGTTATCGCGTATACGCCGTATACGCCAGTCGTCGAAAAGAGAACTATCATTCTCCCGACTTCGGAATTATTAGCTTGTCGAGGGCACGACTACGTTAAATTCCGAGCCGCGCTCACGAAACCTTTGGACCCCATGCTGTATAAGAATATCACGAAATCGAATACGCTCACGAGTAATATCGCCCTTCTCCCTCCGAACGAAGAGTACTTGTTCTTCACTCGTAAAGACGAAAAAGAATCCTTCGCTAGCGTTAGGAATTGCGTGCTCGAATCTTGCGGTGTGGGCGATAATAATTTTTCGGACGCGGCGGATTGCGCGATGTGCGATAAAGTCGGAGAGTTCGAGGGGCCCTCGACGTTAAACGACCTCGTTATTTCTCGGCGGCGACGGGAGCGGCAGTGGCGCGACAATCTAGCGTTCCCGTCCGGTTCTTCGTACGCTACTTACGACCGAGATATCGGCGGCAGAGGCGACAATGCGTTCGTCGAGAATAAAAGGAGAAAGGTTTTCGAAGAAGTCTCACGAGACCCTCGAGATTTGATACCTTCTACTTCTTCTTCTTCTTCTTCGTCTTCCTCGGGAAAATATTTCAATTTAGATTTCGGCACGAGTTTGATTTGCGCCATGGGCTCCAACTTCGATTCCGCTTGCAACGAGAAATTTATACGGTATCAATTGAACGATATGAGCAAAAGGTTGTTCCAGGAACAGTATAATTCGATCGAAGAGAGCGCGCTGAATATCGGCAAGCGTTTAGCTACCTCGATCGATTCTCTCACGGGGGGTGCGTACAAATCGAATCCGATCACTATCGGAAAAATTCAGAGTCTCACCATGTCGGACCTAGGCAAAAGGTTTAGCACCAATTACGGTTTCCTGATGGATTCGAAAAGAAAGGGGAACAAAAACCCCTTTTCCGGTCGCGGGGGTACGAACGACTTTTATTATTCGTTCTTAGATATCATGGGAACCGACAAAAAATCGGATTCGGTCGTCGTCGCCGAAAAATTAGAACAATTGAGGGGCCATAGGGATATTCACCTACTTATTCCCAATAACGCTCTGAGGACGAGCGCTTTCAACAGTTTCTATAATCATTTCAATCTAAACGATTTTAAAAACGTTTATATCGATAAAGAGCGTTGCGACGGAAACGTTTTCGCCAATATTTTTAACCTGAATATCGAAGATTTCCTGAAAAAGAATAATTACGATTCGTCTCCGTTTATGTTCGGCAGAGACACGAACCCTTTTTCATCTCATTCTTTACTCGATAAAATTAACTACATTCCGTTCCCGCGGGTAGCGCCCCTTCAAAGAAGGCAAAACGAAGTCGTTCACAGGCGAATGGTCGATTCCGTCAACGGCCGTGGCGGCGCTCACCTTAGCAACCTTTCGTCCTTGCCGTTAAAACACCTGATGGGAACTTTCGTTAACACGATTATGGCGACATCTTCGCCCTTGATATACCGCGACGAAAACCTTAGTAGCTCGGCAGCCGCAACGGCCGATAACGTCGCTAGGCGCCGATGCCCGAAGTGTTCGACCTCGTCGACCTCGTCGTCGTCTGTGTGCTATCACTACCTTCACGATCTGATTGGCGCGAGAGGGGGAGAAACGTCCTCGCCAACAACAACGTCTTACTCCCGTAGCGGCTCCTTTTCACCCCGACAGTCTTCGATTTTCAACGACTTGATCGCCGACAACGCGAGCAAAATGAAGAACTATTTGCGTGAAATTAACGTAAAATACGGCAGCGCCAATAGCGAGCCGGGCGGTCAATTTTCTTCGACGATTCTCGATAAATTTGTCGATTATTTCGATAAGAACAATAAAATCGCCGGGTCGTTTTCCGATGATCGTTGCGAGATGGCTAGATACAACGTCGCTAGCATGCTGCATCGTACGAACGTTTTTTCTAAAACTTTAAAGACCGTTATGCAAAAACATATGCTGCAATCCCACGAAAGAAACTTCACCGATTTCATCAGGAACGCTTACCTGAGGAAAGAATCGGGAGGCGGCGGCGCCGGCGCTTCCACCGCCGTCTCGGTGAATGATTTAGCCAACGAATACGTTTTGCCGACGCTTAGCAAAGTTCCGTTCATGGGTCAATACCTGCTTCTCGAAAGATTCCAAGAGCTCGTCATGGGGCGTGTCGACCCGTCGATAATAACGAGAATTAAAAATCAAATGAATTTCGGACACATGCAAAATATATTCAACCCGGAAAATAAAATGCTTTCGGTACTGTACGTCGTGATGGCGAGAGATTCGCTCAGCGAAATCGCGCGCGATAGGATTTTGAGTTCGGTTTATTTAACCAAGTCCCTGAAAAGAATGGACCGAGCTCCGACGTACACGGATATCCCGAGCCTCATGTGCGATTATATTCTTTTGTCGACGGCTTTGAAGAATACGAATAGGAGAAAGCAGAGAAATACCTATTTCACCGACACCTTTTTGGCGTGCTCGACGGATAAAACGAGTTTGTTAAATAACATTCGCAGATACGAAGATCTCTTTCACAAGGAGAACGATATCGATCAGATGTTACGTTTACCCAAGTGTTTGTGCCCCATGAAGGACCACCATTGGTTTCATTCCGAGGTCAAAATATCCAGCTTCTTCTCGTGTAATCGAATCGTTAATTCGGAAGACCTCCTCGCCCATCCGTACCGGTCTCAAAAACTCCTCGCCAAAGCGGATTACCTGAGAAATATTTCTAGTTTCCACGTCGACGCGTCTCAGCCCATTATCGAAAAGACCCTTCCCGTTCTTTTAACTTGCGGTTACGGGGAATCGTACTCCAATTCGCTTCACTTGAACCGCGAGGCTTTGGATAATCTGCTGCTTAGTCCCGCGGGCGTCAATCTTTCGTGCGTCGTAAGCCCGCACAACGAAAACTCTTTCAGGATCCTGAAAAGTCGACGCTGCTTCAGGTCGGGATTCTGCGCGAGCGATTATAAAGCCACGGCCGCGAGCAGACTCAACGCGAGTCGTTTACCCGCTCCCTCGGACTCCATCGAACCTAGCACTTACATACAAAGGGGATTTCTCAACCCGAAACTCATTTGCGTGATTAATAATTTGCATAACGATTTGATTTCGGTGCAGGAACGACTTATCGGCGGTCTCCACGACAGGTTGAGGGAGTTGAAAATCGACGATCTAGTGAGCGACTCGGTAGTGAAAAATTTGACTTCCCTCAACGAAGAACTCAAAGACATCATCGTGCGAAATTCCGTCATCGCCAAGGGTCCGCAATCGCGCCTACTAAATTCTTCTTCGTTAGAAATAGATCGATCCGGAGGAGGAGGAAACGGGAGAAGAAGTAATATCGACGATTCCTCGCTCTCGGCCACCGATTTTAAGAACGTTTTGTGCCACGTCGCGAAATTGAAACACCGAGGAAGCGACGTAATATTTTCATCCGATCGGAAAAATTACTACAACGAACCGACGAAGCTAGGGTCTGGAATCCCGAATCTCGAATTTTTGGCAAAGAGGAACGACGACGAGAAATGGGAGAATAATAACAAGAATTTTAGTAGTCGAATAAACCAATTGGTGGACGAAGATGACAACAATCTCGTGGGGAATTTCGAAAACCTGCGGTCTCTACTTCGGGAAGGGGGGACGGAAGACAACGCTTAGCGCAGAATGTGTATAATTTTAGATCGATATTCGAGACACATTCGCCAAAAGAAATTCGCCACTACTATAATTAAGCCTTAGTTGGTTCTTTAAATAACTGTTTTAATCTCCTAAATCAAAAGTATTCTGATGCATAACCGGAGGATTACGCTTTAAACTCGTCGCCTCAGAACGCTGCAAAATTTAGCATTCGGTTGAATTGACGAGAGTTTTAGCGGGAAAACAGAACTGAACGGACTCTCAGGACGGCTCAGAAGAGGAGGAAATAGGCAGTATGGAATAGAGTAGAGTGAGAGACTGAACAGACGAACGAGAAGAAGTATGAATTACCTTTCGCGTACATATTATATATAGTTTTTATCGGTTTATGAGTGGTGTAATAATAACGTATAATTGGGTGAAAGTAAGAAGCATTACAATAAAAAATTGATAGATATAAATGGTCTATAATATTTATTCGATAACTCACGTAGAAAGAAACTAAAAATAATTTAATTAAAAAGTAAATACGTTTACGTGATAAAGAGATAAACGAGTTGAATATTTTCTCAATACAATTGTACACCTATTTTATATAATCTCTGGTTTTCTCTACAAACTCGTGAATATATCTAAGACTCCAATTATTTTAATTACTACAGAGGTAGAGTAATTATAATATAAGTGAAAAGTTTTTATATCCGAACTTAACCCAGTGACGCTAGTCATAGATTTACTCGTATATATACCTTAACGGATTTGTTAATATTACTATAGGTATTTATATAAATCCAATTCTTCCATGTTACGTTTGTCGCATATTTTATGTATAGGTTAGGACACTCCGATATCTACTACGATCGACTATGAAAGTGAGCTGATTTTTCAATATACCCGGGTTAACGAACCCATTTATCGTTGCGCGTACTGTAAGATCTCGGCGCTCCGCTCTAAGTCTATGTGACGATGTTATATTTTGTGAGATCTGCAATAATCATTTTTATAGAGAATGGACAATTTAATATGAAATGTTTAGTACCACTATAGTGCAAAATACGCACGACGTACCATGCTCTACGTTTTGTTCTTAAATTTAACTAGCATCATTCCTCTTGCCCCCCTGTGCGTAGCTCTAGTATAGGACGGCGTGTAGTATTCCGTGATTCGGATATAAGGAAGAGGCGTCTCAAGTGTGTCTCCCGGCGCGCGTACTGGAGGATTAATGATCCTAGATACACTTCTAGTGTATCGATAGATATTTCTCGCAACGGCTAAGCTCGTTGTATTCACAGGATCTCAAATCCAGTTGAGGCACATTTCTCAAGCTAAGGATTCTTTGTCGAGTTCAAATAGCTAGACTTCCGTTTGTTCTTAAATTACGTTTATTTGTCTCTCGTACAATAAGAGCGGGTGTATCTAAAAACTTCTTAACTCTCTCTAAGCTCTCCAATTAGCAGTTTGACTCTCTCTCGTGATTGGCTCTTGTTGTGCCGACTGTGTCCGTCTCTGTGCAGCTTTACATTAGCGCGTATGTGTCTGTGCTCCTCTATTCTTGTCTATCAGTTATTCTCGCGCTCCGATATATACGATAAGCGTGATATACACTCAGCACGCAGTCTCTCTCTTCTCGTTAACGCGGACTCGCGCCCGTAGGTTTGAGCGAACGGAAGGAGAAGGATTACCAACCATAGGAAAGCGAGGTATACCAAATTGAGAGAGGGATATGAGCTCTTCTAAAACTTCCTATTCTATGCACTGTGTTTTTCTTCGGAGGAACCCCCTCCGGGGGGGTCCACAGACACCCTTTATGAAAATGAAATCCTCCATATTCAAGTTCTACGGGTTATTCTCCATTTTTGACCGTGCCGGGTCACAAAAAATTGCAAGTCAGCATGCCAACGGACTTTTCGGGATTGGTCGCGAACACTGACGTCGTCGCCGCCGCCACCAGCAATTCGTTCGAGGATAAAAATGAAAACAACAACAACAACACCGTCGTTTACCTCCACACCGACGCGGTAATTCCGCTAACCACCCAGTTGTCGATGACGGATTGTTATTTAACCGGAATGAGCGGCAGGTGCAGAGTGGTTCCGGAGATATTTAAATCACTGCAATTTTTATCCGGAAACGGGGGGAGAGAAGAAAAATCATTGAACGACGACGAAATAATTTCTTTCGATCCCGACAAATCCGAAATAGAAATCAAAGATATGAAAAAATTGGTAGACGTAAAGGGCGATAATAAAAATTACGATTATTGGCGACATATCAGAGCCGCGTCTCCGTCGACGAGTTTCCTGAACGCTTACTTTTTAAAAAATAGGAACGTTAATAACAACAACGATAGCGTATCTGGCGCTGGCAACGGTGACGATATGAATACGCAAATGGCTCTTAAAAAAGCGGGACCGTTGCTCGCGGACCTCCAAAACAACATGCAAAGAGCCACGAAAGCGATAATTAGGAGCAATCTCGGCTACGCCGCCGAAATGAACAAAATGTATCACACGACGAAGGAGGGGGAAAGTCTTAAAAAACATCACGAACAACTAACGCACGACAACAACGTCGCGTTAGCTTGCATTAAAAGCGTCGATAAGAACCTCTCGAAAATGAAACCAATACTGGACGGTTTTTCTAAATGGAAAAAAGATTTTTGCGGAACGAACGCGGTGGCGAATCTAGATTCGAGCGCGGTTTACAATTTCCCTAGTTTGCTGTTGTCATCCGTGGGAGACGACGACGGGGGGCTAGCGCGCTACGACGGCAGCAGCGGCGCTACCCGAAATCGCTATAACGTCGTAGGCGGTTTGACGAGCAATTTCAATAAGACCCTCCAAAACTTCGATGATATGTACGAAGAGAGTTTAGAAAAAATTAATAACGACGACGGCGTCGTGGCGGCAGCGGAACGGTCGAAAAATTCTTTGAGCGAGCTGTATAGAAAATACCAGCACAAATCGTCGTTCAGAAATAATTTCATCGACAGAGTATGTAAACATTACAGAGATATTCGAGGTGTCAGAATTTCGCCGGAATCTATGAAAATGACAATTTCCAATAAACAAATATTCTCCATCGTGGCCATGATAATCGGAATAGACGATAAAAACGCGGTGGATAAACGTCCTAGGTACGTCGACGTAGAAACCGATAACGATGATGATTTTCGGAGGAGAAGAATCGTGAGAGATTCGGATGCGTTAGATGAGGAAATCAAGTTAAACAGCGTTTTATTTCACTAGATATATGATAATGATTGCGTATGAATGTGAATAAATGAGTGTGCGTGTGCGCGCGTCTTTTTTTTTAAAAATATATTCTTTTGAGGCTAATAAAAAAACATCGTTTGCTTCATTCATTTATTTATGTATTTTTAATGCAATATAATCATTTTTTTTTTCATGTATTATTTTTTATGTATAAAATTTACTATGAAATTATTAATTAATAAAAAAAAGTAAGAAAAGACAAGTTTTTTTTAACACCTTTAATAATAATAATAATAATAGGCGACATATTTTACAAAAGAATTTGTAAGTAGTCTTCTACGCATTTCATTTTATACTTTCGATCGGTATTTCCTTTTTCGAACAAAAAAATTTCTCCATCTCTTAGGCCGTAGTTGAATACTCCTCTGGGTCTGCTTTCCAGGTTTATGAACTTCAAGAGGATCACTTTTCTAAAAGTTAAGAAATCTTTAAACCTAAGATTAGGATTGCGTTGAACTGTTTTCGTGAATTGGTTTATAAATTTCATCAGATTGCTCCTATTATCGAAAACTAAAACGGCTTTCGATAAATCTTTCGCGAATCTTTCGATTATTAAATGATTTTTACCGATCAAATATTTGATAGGATTACCGTAATTTCCTAGCAATTTATTTATTATAATGTGAAAAGTTTCGTCGGGCATCGACGCCGTAGTGTATTTACATTCGAGCAAGAGTTTACAGTTGTTGTACTTTCGTTGCGTGTGGAGATCATTTTTGTATTTGATATTTTCCAAAATACATCGAAGTCGATGTAGGATCGCGCTATTTTTGTCGATTTTCAAGTCGTCTAACGAGTGACCGTGAGGGGGATGCTGAAATTCCAAAACTTTCACCGGATGCATCACGAAACTATTATCCGCTATATTTTGCTTTAATACGTAAAGGTTTTGCGTCTTTGGATCGAATGGAAAATTTTCGACGCACAAACCATCTGCGTTTATATAACATTGATCGCTATTACCGTCATTCGTTTCCGGATCGTTCCTTTTTTCCGGCCACTCCCGATGGTATTTTTCCCTCCCTTTTTCTATTTCCTCGTCGTCAACAGAATTATAAACATAAACCTTTTTATAAAATCTCGCCGGAATTATATCTCGATCGATAAACTCTAAATTCGACTCTCCGAAAAATATTTTTAAACATTCGAGATACATATCATTTTCTAAATTCTCGCAACAAGTTTCTTCTCTCGACCAATCCGTCGCTGATGCGGAATTACCGATTTCCTCCTCACCAGCGGCGTGAACGAGCCTTTCAAATTCGAAGCTTTCCATTTTTTTAATTTTGTTTCTTTCGTTATATTCGTCGTGGTGAAGTGGATTCGATCACTATTATTATTTTGTTTCGAAAAAAAATACTATTTTATTTTTATATTTATTATTTGATATATTTATTTATATTTTATATTTATTATTATATTTTATATTCCTCTTTTTCTTTCTTTCTCTCTCTCGTTGGGCCTGCTGGTCTTTTCTTTCTCGTCTCTTTCTTTTTTCTTCGTTTTCTTCTTACTAAAGTTTCGATCTTTGATATCTTTTCTCGCTTCTATTCTCCTCTTCGTCTATTAGTGTTTGGCTTTATTGGTTATATTAGTTTTCTGTTTGTGTATGGTGAGATTGGGAGAGTGCATTACATATGAAGATGGCGTGAGAGATAAGCGGATAGAGTAAGCGAGTAACAAAATGATGTGTGGTGGGTAGAAGATATATATGTGCGTATAGAGAATAATATATAATACTTACTGGTATTTCAATTTTTTTGCCGGTATGGAGAGTCTTTATTATTCTGGTATTTCTACTGTTGTAATGAAGGTTCTTAACTCAGTGGATATTTGCTTGGTTATATTTGAAGTGTCTAATCGAATTATTGCTTTCACTTAGAACATGAAACAAGTAACAAGTTCCTAGTACCAACAACACACAATTTGCAATTCCTTTAATTGATTATTATATTTATATATTTTATATACTATTATATATATATATTATTTTTATAATATTTATTTTATATTTATATTTATTATATTAATATAATATTATATTTAATATATATATTTTTATTACTTATTTATATTTATATATATTGATTTATTATATATTATATATATATATTTATCATAGTGTTTGGGTCATTCATTCGCTTTTAGCTCCGTCTAGTTCGTCTAGTTCCGTGCGATGCGGACTATACTCAGATAGGTGGTTCGCGATTATTCGGAGGTGTCGGAGTTCGTCAGGAATTAAGGGACTTGCATTTGTGGAGATCAATTATAGAAGTTCCGCTCTTTTGTTCTTCGCACCTTTTTTTTTTAAAATTATATGAAATATGTTTACTTATTAGAATTTCTTATTTGGTTTATAAATAAGAAATATTATTTTTTTATTATAAGTTTTGGTACCTAATGTTTTTACTTCTAGTCTAAGACTTTTTATTTTTTGATAATTAGTTAATAATAAATAATCTTTAACTGTCCTTTAAAGTTCTTATATTATATATTAGATATTCATTTAAGTTTGAGTTTTAATAAGTCTGTATATGGCTTATTGTCCTCACTATACTATTAATTTAAATTTATTATTCAATAATTAATATGTCAATTTATCTAATATTCATTTGTGTAATTCCAATTATATTATATTTATATATTTATATTTATTTTATTATATATTTAATAATAATATATATCTTTATATATATATTCTATTACTTATTATAATTACTATATATTTTTAATCTTTATATTTATCTATTATATTATTTATATACTATATTTATACATATATATTTTATATTATATATATATATTATATATTTACTTTGTGGTTTTACACTTCAGACGAGTTAACATTATAATTATATTATTTTTATATTTTTATATATTACTTTATTTATATATTTATTATTAATATTATTAATTTATATAAAATTTCTTTCATCTTATTTTATAATTTATCTATTTATTAATTTTAATATATATATTTATATATATATATATAATATTTTTTTTACCTCGAGCTGATTTCGTAGGCATTGCTCGACTCTGGCAGGGTGGCTTTCATATTCTATTCTAAGTTCTGGACGAAATAGCATTCCTTTCTATGGGTTGGACAGGTGGTTAAAAATATTTCAGATGGGTGCGAATTGATTTAGGTGATTACCTTTAATTAGGTCAATGTGCTGCTGGAAAGTGAACTAAACCCATAGTTTTTTTAGCATTCTCTTTCTACATGGACATTTTCTCTTTTTCAGTCATAGGTATGTGAATTTTTGTTGAACTTTGTTCATAATTTATTAATACTCATCTCTCTCCTATTTGTTTTGTCGGCTGTTAGTAGCCGATATTTTATGTATTGGTGGGATCATTTTGTCGGGCAAAGAGGTCAGCTTAACTTCTACTTTTAATTTTGGAGCATTCCTATTACTTTTTTGAAGGTAATATGGATCTCTGTCCTTTGATTAGAGAATTGAGAAGTTAAGGTGGAATAATCTTGAGATTTTGTTAAAGTTTCATTGTCAAATTTTCATATAATATTTTATATTCTAATTTTTTATAGGATATATATTATTTAGTATTTAATATTAAATTTTTTTGAAGTCGCACATTAATTATTAGCGGAGAGTGGCGACTAGTGCGTTTGCACTTGCGATAGGGGAGGGTTGATGTCTCGAATAAGTGGGGGGGGGCTAGGAGCGCTAGGACTACCTTTTCTCGGGGTGCGGAATGGTGGCGCTATGCAGGACTATTCCTCTAATGAGCGGTCGGTGCCACTTGATATATATATATATTATATTTATATATATAATATATACTATATTATATATATATATTATTTTTTATATTATTATATATATATTTATATATCTATATATTATATATATATATATATATATATATATTTATATATATATATATTATATATATCTATATATTTATATATCTTCTTCTTTTTTTATATATTATTTTATATATTAATATATATTGGCAAACTAAAGAAAGTAATTCCTGCTCATGATATCCTTTTGAATACTAAGATTTAGGTACATGTCTTAGAACTGATAACATATTACTGGAATCAGCGTATGAAATTTGATGGAAAATGAAAAAATAAATACTTTTTTTTTTTTATATCTCCAAACTACGATAGGTAGATGAAAACTAAAACAAATATGGAATCAGCGTATAAATATTTTTTAGGGGGCTCGAGCCGACGGGGGACAGAGGGGTGGGACGTTTTTCATATTCCCGTTAGGGAGGGGCGCGAGAACCCGCCGACACCCAAATACGGAGACCTCCCGGAGGGGGGAAATAGTCAACTCCGTCGTCGAGGAGGGCGTAGAGACCGACTCTTTGCATTTCTTTGGCGGTTTGGCTTCTGGGTATTTCTTTTAGTTAAAAAAAAAATCTTTTTTCATACATATTTTCAAACGCTGATTCTAAATATGTTATTAGTTTTTCTTGAACCTATCGTAGTTTTTGGAGATATAAAAAATTAACATTAAACAATAAAGTTAAATTTTTTTTTTTTCATTTTTCCAAAATTTCATACGCTGATTCCATAAATGTTATCAGTTTTTGTATCTATCTTAGTTTTCAAGATATCATGCGGGTAACTTCTTTAGTTTCATCCTATATATATATATATATATATATATATATATATAATATATATTATATATATATAGTATTTATTATATATATATATACTCTAAGTATATTTATAAATATATATATACATATTATATATTATTATATATATTTATATATATATATATTATATAGCTATATATAGATTAGCCGTCATATGTATTTTAAAAACTAATTAATGCTAACAGTAAAAAGGAATACTGTTTTGTGGACATCGGCGTAACATTTTAGTTATGAAACATTAAAATAAAAAAATTTGAGTTTTAAAAAAGTTTGGAATGAAAATGTGAGATGAAGTATGTATTTTAAACTTATTTTTTAATTAACGTAGCTTACGGTTGCCTTTAATGTTGGGTGGTGTTTATAACTATGAAGAGTACGGGCGTCAAGGGTTGACCGCGGAGGAATGGGAGGAGTCGGGGTCATCGTCGCATTCTTTCGGGAAACGATAGGGTAGGTCTGATTTTTCCCCCCGGGGAGGGTCTCCGGGATCCTCCGCCTCTTTGGCATTTGGGTGTTCGGCGGGGGTTCTGGACTGCCTCGACTCCTAGCTGGGTATGGAAAACGTCTCCGGTGTGTGTGGCCCGTGGCTCGAGCCCCCCTATCTGTGCCGTGTATTATAATATATTATATATTATATATATATATTATTAATTATATATATTATATATATATTATGATATATTATAATATATATATATTATATATATATACATATTATTATTTATATCTATATCTTTAATTTATTATATATATATATATACTATTTAATCATACTTGTTGCACGTGAGAAAGATTTTAGCGATTTCAGACGCCGACAATGAACTGTGATAAAGATGCCAGATGTTCGATAGAATTTTTCAATTAAGACAAACATATTAATTGTTATTTATTATTCATTTATTTCATTAATCATACTTATGTTTATTAATTTTCAAGTTTAAATTTTACGCAGAATTTAAATTTAAAGTATACCTTTTTTAGTTAATATTAGTAGTTTTTTAAGATACATTGACGGCTAGTGGAATAGGCTGGCATTTATATATATTATATATTAGTTATATATGTTATATTTATATTATATATTATTATATATATATATATATATTATATATATTATATATATATATATATTATTTTTAAGGTTTACAATAAGCCCGAAACTTACTGAAAATATTGCGTGTTGCCAATTTGCTATTTATTTCTTTGTTGTGCGCGAAATCATAGACGTAGGCGACTCTTTTCCTATAATTTCAAAAATTTCAAATCTTTAATTAGTTTTTATTTAAGTTTGGCTAGGTTATAGTTAAGGTTAATTAAGTTATTCAAGGTTAGATACATTTAAATAAATAATTAGGACTTTTTTTTAGTATTTTTATAGGTTTGAAGTTTTTTTTTGCTGAAATAAAATGTGCGGCGATATCAAAAATATTATGATAATATATATATA
>JABUQX010071254.1:50000-60000 GCA_015478945.1 Trachelipus rathkii
CATTAAACAATACTGTTCCATTTAAAATAAGAGCTAAGCAGTACTTTATATATTTATATATCGTAATAAAACGACCTGTATTACGGTCTATATTTTTTAGCGAGAGAAAGTGGATAAAAGAAAAGGAGGGGTTACTTCTATCAGGATAGGCTTAATTGCTTTTCTTTTTTTGTTTTAAGAAAATATAATGAATGGTTAATTTTAAAACAAAGATTAAAGATTTTGATATACCTTTCAGTAAAGAAAATTAAGTATAAATGAAGAAAGAAAATGAGAATTTAAGAGAATAAAAGGTCTACTAGAAGTGAGTAACAGGAAAATAAAGAAGAGATATTTCTTATGAAGAGAGTATCACTAGATCTCTTATACATATGATATACGTATGTAACCCAGGGCGATTTTTTGACCGGCTCCATTTTAAAGATACTCGGCTCCAACTCAACCCCATCTCTAAAAAAAAAATTTTATCGGTCCAGCTTCATCCAAAAAAAATTTAAGCTCCAGCTCAGCAGCAGTGCTAAACAAATTAGAACTAGTAATAATCTTCAATCTTTTCAAATTAAAATGATTGATTTTTTTTTTGGTTTAGGTTTCTCACAAGCAATAAACAAACTTATTTAAAACATATAATTTGAGAAAATTTTAAATCAAAACATTTAAAAGCAAGCAAATATAACGATACATTAATACATATAAAATATATATTTTTTTATTTAACATACTAATAAACGTTAAACATCGTATTGTAATTACGTTAAAAGATAACTTAAAATTAGCATTTTATTAATAACTTTCTTAATACTTTAATTAAATCACTGAAAGACAGGGGCGTATCCTAGTCTCAGGTATAGGGTGTACTGTACATTGAGGTTGCTGTTACAACTCCTGAATCTGTGTGTGTATGACTACTGTTCAAGGTTGCTGTTATAACTCATGAATCTGTGTGTGTATGACTACTGTTTACCATCGAATAAATATAAATATACCTTCATAATATAATGTATTGAAAATGAGTATTAAGATTATTTTTGGGTGTGCGCCGCCCTTTTCGTAGCACACCCTGAGGGTAAGCCCCTGTAGTGAAAGGGCACATCTAAAAATGAAACCAAGAGTGACGAGAAGCTCTTTTTTTAGAAGGATCAAGAAGAGCTCTGCATTGGAAGTCCTGAGTACCCAACGGTGTGGCAATAACTTTTCCGATGATTGACATCCACTTATTTCGTTCTGATGACGTAGCCACGGAAAAGACAAACGTTCTTTCAGGAGTTACCAAAGAAAACACAAATCCCATTTCCTTCGTTAAGTTGGTAGCTCCCTCGTGAACGTTGTAGCCTTCACTTGAGTGTCCTATAAATATTTCTCCACGGGGGATTTCATCCTAAGGTAGTAAGAAGTTCATCTTTTGTTAAACCATAAAAAGAAATTGTAAATTATAAACCAAATTCTAGCGTTTGTTAAACCATAAAGTGAATTTGTATTATGTATATATATTATAAAGATCAATTCTTAAATATCACCCAAGATATTTTTATAATAATATAAATAATGATAAATATATTTGCGTGTTAATTTCTCCATCTACCAAATGCTTTAAATTATTTATTGGTTATTGGTTATTTCGAGCCTCTAGTTATTAAATTGCGAATTTTAAAACTTTAGCAAAAGAATGCAAAAGGGGCTGTCAAAATATAACTCATATTATATATAATTCATTAACAATACAACCCAGTAATGAACAATATGTTTA
Source organism: Trachelipus rathkii (assembly GCA_015478945.1). Lineage (NCBI taxonomy): Eukaryota > Metazoa > Arthropoda > Malacostraca > Isopoda > Trachelipodidae > Trachelipus > Trachelipus rathkii. Next base: position 51,748 of record JABUQX010071254.1, read on the forward strand.
CTATTTAAGTATTGATTAAAGAGAACACTGTTTACTATTTAACCATCAATCAAAAGAGCATACTCACCATAGGATTCAAATGATACATCAGTTTCCTACCATCTATTGTAATCCAGCGTTTTCTGTATGCGTCATTTTCATGCGGTCCTGTCTTAGATATCCACCCTTCCATCTCAAAATCCTTTGTTAAGTATGGCAGAAGCTGTTTATAAAAAGGAGTAAAAGAAATATTTGAATGAACAATAAAAATCATATGTGGGAGTGAAAATACTAAACATTACCTAAGGTTCTTGTCAAATCATTGTCAATTTGAACTATTAGAAATTTGATGTCCTACTTTTTATTGCCACTGGTCAAATTTAAGAATTTAAATCATGACAGTAAATATATCTAAGATAATAAAAAATATATATATATTTTACAGTAAACTGACTTTCATATTGCAAAGAGAAACTGAAATTTTAAATGTTTTCTACAGTAATCGTGCTTAACACCCAAGTAAATAAATATCTGTATTTTGCGAGGATTACGAGAACACAGTGCACGTAAGATTTGAGGTGAAGAACTATATCATAATCCACAGAAGTGGTAAATCCTCCTGTACAATGTCTTAAGGTGACGCTGTTGTCAGTAAATGCGATACCTGGTGTGGATGAAATTTTTTTGCCCTATATTATAATCTATTTAGGTATGATAAATGGACTAAGAGAATACATATTAAACTGCAGTTTGTATCTGGTCAAACTTAGAGATATAAATCATATGAAAACCGCTATATTTAATTTATATGCCACACCTATAGTAGGCACAAAACCCTTTTAAACATTCTATGCATTTAGTTTTCTCCTTTTAGTAAAAAATATCAATATTTAAAAGGAATACTCTAAGTATTTTTGACAAATAATATTTTTAACCAACACAAGTAAAAATCACGTGTACCTGAAAGGTTTTACAATATTACGCTGATTATTTTATAGCTTGTTAGAGCACTAAAGTTGGAAATCAGTGTGAATTTATTTATGATACAGAGTAAAATATAGAAGCGGTCTTCCTATTTGAATTTATTCCCAGTTATAAGAATAATAATCTTAAAAAAAAAAAAAAAAAAAACTTAACGTTCTTATAATCCCCTTCTCAGAGGGTAACACAGGGGGGACTACAGGAAATCGAACTTTAAGGCCGGCAATCCCAAGCCTGTTGCCACCAAGAGTTAGCAGCCGAGTTTTATTTCTTGCCCACAGGAAGATAAAACTCAAACTACTACGCGGAGGATTGAACCAGCGTCCTCACGCACGAGAGTTGGCGAGTCAACCTCCTACGCCTATTCTTTAATACTGCTAATAATACGTGTTTTTTTATCTTTAGTTTTACCTTTTACTAATCCTTATTAGCCAATATATGAAATATTAACTATAACAAAAGGTTAACATGCAGAGAATAGTAGAATTACTTCTATGGACATATTATAATGAAACTAATTAGGGAATCTAATATACGTACCACCAGAAATCTAGATTTCTTCTAAGAGACACATCAGTCAAGTTACTAAAAAAATATCAAACTATATATTAATAATTTCTTCTCTTACTAAAGGCATTATTTTTCCATTCACACCTCTAAAAAATATTCATGATCTCTCCTATTTTCTTTCCAACCTCAGCAAGGCATATATTTCTTAGCCTCAAATAACTATAAAATCGGCTTACATCAAATCACACCGGCGTTTGAATGTTTATAATATTATGGTTGTGTAACTGTATAAAGTAGGAGAAATACTTACTTCTTCTTCGCTAGCAGAAGGATAAGCCCTTCGAAGAGTCAAAAGCTTAGCATGTCTTATAGCCATATACCAATCAATCAGTATTTCTCCTTTCTCGTGCGTTACAAAAACGTGCCTTGTAACTCCTTCCTCTATGAAAGTGAGTTGCATAGAGTTATCCAAGTTCATTTTTTGAGGTGCAAGGCAAATGTTCAATTTCGAAAGTGGAATAGATATTTTGGGTTCTTTTGAATCCTTTTTAAAAGGGAAAAAAAGTTAAATTTGAACAAGGCCTACTATATATATATATATATATATATATATATATATATATATATATATATATATATATATATATATATATATATATGTATATATACTCTCTTTCTATATATTATATATATATATAATAATATATATATATATATATATATATATATATATATATATATATATATATAATATATATAACATATATATATATATAACTATATATATATATATATATATATATATATATAATATACTTTCTTTCAACAAAAAAACTTAATAACTTAATATATATCTATAAATCTTTGTATATATTCATGTACCTTATGCTTATATATATATATATATATATATATATGTATATATATATGTATAATATACATATATATATATATAATAATATAAATATATAATATAATAATAATATATATATATGTATATATATACATATATATACTCTATATATATATATATATATATATATAACTTCTTTACTCTTTCTTTATATATATATATATATATATATATACATATATATATATATAGTAGCTAGTATCACACCGATATTATTTAACATTTTAAAGCTTAATTTATTAGCCGACTAGTTTCGGAGCAAGAATACTTCTTCCCATTTTCAAGGCTTACAATATAATGATAAAATTTAAATAAAATGATATATAACATCAATAATAATTAAAAAATAATATAAAGTTAAAATAAATAAATCATGAATAAATTAATGATTACAATATGCAGTAAAGAGTTTGTAGCAAACAAAATCACTTCAAACTAGTAAAGAACTGTTAGGCTGAATTTTCTAAATTGGGATCCGGTTGAGATGCCAAATATACAAGGATTCCAACAACTGAAGATCGGGTTCCTCATTTTGGGACAATATTCCAAAATTGGTATCCTGTATATATGATGGTTTTCACAGAGAGAATGAGCATTTATAGCTGAATAGGGAGGATGATGTAAATGAACCTAGGTTCAATGACTTACCTTTATGCTCAGCAATACGTATGGGAAGACTTCGTATTGTCTTTCCTATGTAGGTGGCATGCAAAGTCACCGCACTTATAATAATATATTACTGATGAGCATAAGGGAATGAGAGTTTATCTTTGAATTTAAAGTATTTCCCAATTTTGTTTTCCACTCAAAAATATAAATCTAAATTTAAACTGGAAAGTTGGTTTTTTAAAACTACGTCCAATTTTACGACAGGTACGTAACTCATTTTTCCCCAGAAAGGCAACCTCATATAAGAAAATATCCTTAGGAGCTGTGTTAGCTTGAGATTTGTCTTTAAATTTTGCTGAAAGTAATTTTCGAAAAGTTGAGTCAATAATAAATTCTGGGAACCCATTCTTCAGAAATAATGTTTTCAGAAATCAAGTTCTTTTGTAAAGTTAAACAAAAGATGACGAAATTTTGTATCCCCCTGTCAAAAAGAAAAGAAGAAATTGGGATAAAATTGATTTTTAAAACATGAGGGAAAGAAGAGAATAAAAATTTTGATGCCGTCAATCCAGTAAAAGTAGATTTTCTGAAGACACTGGTGTAGAAATTTGTTGTTATCACTTTTTATATATCGATACTCCAGAAATGTAAGGGTATTTTTGTTCTACATCAACTTAGTGAATTTATATTCGAGATTGTTTAGAGTTGACATATTGCAAAAACTTATCAACATGATCTTCCACCAGACTTAAAAGAAGAGAAGGTAGATACACATGCCTCCCTATAAAACATAGGTTTAATCTCACATATATATATATATATACATATATATATATATATATGAGATTGTTATATCTCTATATATATATATATATATATATATATATATATATATATATATATATATATATATATATATATATATATATATATATAACTACTACTTACCATATATACATATATATATATATATATATATATATATATATATATACTTTCTTTTTCTTTCTTTATCTTCCTTCTATTTTCCCAAAGATGGGAGTAAGGTGAGTGAGCGAGCATCGGAAGAAAAGCAGTGAAAAGCTATGACAAAGAAGTCTAAAGGGGGCCCAGCCTTACCGCCCTGTTGTACCATTGGTGGTGAGAGGGTTGTCGTCGCGAAGATCAAGAAAATACCCTAAAGCTTCATGGGACATCGATGGACCCCTCACTATGGTAGATCGATAATGTAAGGGAGTTCATCCACTTGGCCCAGGCCGGAGCCCAACCATACCCCTCACAATCCCCCGCCTTCACTCCCTGTTATACACCTTTCTTCTCGCCTCTACCAAACTCACATTTCTCTCCTTCAAACATTCGTTTACTGACTCAATCCACTTTTCTTCCGTTAGCCGGTCGGTTCTCCCAGCACTCTATACCGCATCACTTATGACACCTCATTCATCCCTTTCCCTTATGACCCAAACCATCTCTCAACATACTTCGCATTCCTCATTTACCCCTTACCACACAACTCTCTAATAAGTTCTTTCTATTTCTCATTTTATCAAATTCTTCTCACACCTAGCACCCTAAGATTGTCCATCTATTGAACACATTGAACTTTAGATCTATACTTCTTATTCCAGACCATAGTCTTACTACTATACAATAACTTGAACAACATACCCTCATGTAAGACCCTAGCACTCAAGACTTAGTCTGCCCCACACATTCACCAACGATTTAATTACCAGCCACTGCTACCATTCACAACTCACCACTCCATCGTCCGTTTCACCTCGTCAAGCATATACCCATCGCAACTCAGACACTTGTTCCAGCTGCTCACCATCTAACATAGCTGTACTGGGGACTGTCCTGTGCGCTCCACAACCTTTACTCCTTGCACTTTCTTATCCGTTTGCTGTCCTCCTTTACACCTGCCCAAATCTCTGCAAATATTCTCGACTCTTCAGATTCGCCATGATCAATCATCATATAATGGTGGGCACCCTCCTCATCTCCATTCTTCCATCATTCTAACACCATTTCCTGCATCCCACCTCGAATTCTTTCATAACTAACCCTGTCTCCTCCCTTTAATCTAAACCAATCTGTGACACCATTTTCTTACAGCTTTACTTTATCATACATACTTCGATCCATTTCAGAAGCCTACCACCAACTTCATATATCACTAATACCTGCCATAAAGTTTCCTATTAACTCTATCATACGACTGTTTATAAATCATAAAACCTAATAAGGCCCATTAACTATCCCTCATTTTTCTCAATCTCTTGTTTCAATGTAGATTTGATCCACATCACTCACCGCTCTACAACGCGGCTTTAACGCAAATCAGTCGCTGGTCACTCGACTCGGCCAGCCTGGCACCTTACCCTTCTGTACTCAATGGCTTATTCCCTTGCCCTCTTCTTATATACCTGCATCTCATATATATATATATATAATATAACATATATATATAACATATATATAACAACATATATATACTTTTTTTTTCATATATATATATCTTATATACCTCACACTCCTCTATATATATATACTCTTTATATAACTACTACTATATATATATATATAATTTTTTTTACAATTATACTAAACAAGTTCTGTAAGTCCTACACTTTGTTACATCCTATATAAATACACATGGGATTAACTGTAAAGATACTAAGATGCTAATGAGAGAGTCAAGAAAGAATAAATAATAAACTATCTCGTTTATCTTAGTTAACATTAAACTACATAATAGAAAAAAAAGGTTCAAATGGGCGGAGAGCATCGTGAGATCTGAAGGATAAAGAATATCCTAGTTTTGAACTTGAAATGGATTGAAAAGTAGTATTTATGTCCGCCGGAAGGAATGACATATGTTCTTGATTAATGGGGTACCCTCTCAGGAAAAAACAAAAACAAATAAAAATTCTGTTTATATGTCCTATGAGAAATCGATTAGAATGACTGTAAATTCTGTTATATGCTGTGAGAAATCGATTAGCATAATTGTAGGAAGTCCAACAAACCCACACTAAAATATATGAAAATCTAATTTTTAAAACAATTAATAAAGCATTTACCTAGAATTTAAATAAGAAAACTATATTTAATTACGAGAAATTAGGGCAACTATAAATAACAAATGCAAATTAAGATAAGAAATTAGCTCTATCATGCATATTTGAGCTGAATTAAAAGCAATTTAAGCTTAACTAAGATTAACTAAATTTTTAATATAGATAAAAAATTAGTTGATATATATCTAACTCACACACTGTATATGAGAATGATAGTAAGTTGCTAATTTATCATCATCATCACCCACCTTCTCTCCCCAAGACTGAGGGTAAGGTGCGTAACATACACCGGAAACAGAATATGGCGCAAGTCGAAAAGAAAGCCCAACATTACCGCCCCTTTTATACCTTTTAGTGAGAACTCGTCGTAGTCAGAAAATCCAAAACGGACCCTCACTATGGCATCTCGTCAATGTGGGGTTCATCCCTTGGCCCAGGTGGGCCACAACCATACCCCCTCAGAAAACCCTGCCATTCACTCCTATTATGAACCTTTCTTCTCGCCTCTGCCAAACTCACATTTTTCTCCACCAGGCATTCCTTTACTGACTCAATCCACTTTTTCTTCAGTCTCCCAGCCGGCCGATTCCCAGCACACTCACCACTATACATCCATCCTTTCCACATGACCAAACCATCTCAACGTACTTTCATTTATTCTCTCATTTACCCCTTTCTTCACACACACACAACTCTCTAATACGTTCATTCCTCATTTTATCAATTCTTCTCACACCTAACACGCCCCTAAGATATATATGTAGTATAAATCTTTAACTAACTAGACAATAACTTTATCATGAAATTTCATTTTGCTTATTTTAAACTGTTTGAAAATTTATCCAATAAAGCAATGATACAATTTTACCAATGTAAAAGAAAATTATATTTAATTATAATTTCAGTAATTACATTAAACAATCTCTCGTTAGTAAGGAAAGAATACCAAATGAGCATCAAAAACGTGATAAAAAAAAACTACTATATCTTTTAAAAAATTAGTTAAATAATATGAAATACCCCTAATATTTATGGATTACATTTGAAGAGTAGTAAAGTAATTTACTTCGAATGCTAAAATACAGTAATTAAAATGATATGATCTAACAAAATTTTAAATATTTTGCTCAAACAGAATAGTAGTCATAATGAGACCTTTTGTTAACAAAAATGTTAAGAAGCTGTGAAACTTTCAATCACAAAATCTTAAATAAAATAAAATATATAAAATAAGGAACCCCAAAGTGATACATTTTAAGGATGTTATGTTTAAGTTTTCAAATTCACCAAGACATTAATTCTGCTTAGATAACACACAAGAAAATATAACTTTTAACACATTTGGAAGAAAGCATAAGATAATCGAATAAATTAAAATAACATTTTATATCAATGATTAATATTAATTAAAGACACCTTAATAAAAAAAGAAATACTCAAACAGCACTTCAGAAAATATTAACTTACAGTAACTAGTTAACTTGTTTTCAAAACGAACGGCTCTATTAATTATCTTTCTATACCTATGTAGAGAATGTAATTTCCCTTCAACAACATTTTAACGTCTTCAACTCCTCTACGATCTTCCTCTTCTGTACATAGAGACCGATACACTTGAACACCAACGCCGTTGACATTATATTCAACTCTCAATTACTTCATGAAGATGCAATCCAATTCGCAAACCTACATAAATTCTTTGAAACATTACAAAATACCCGTAAGACATTCCTACCAGAAAAATCAGCAGTTACCTCTTCACAACATAACACACAAATAATCCGTCGTAAAACTAGTAACATAACAACCACACCCGCACAATATCTACATAAAAAAAAATCACTATTTAAATATTAAACCCACCTTGACGTGTAAGGAATACTATTTTATCATAAGGCTACATCACAGACCTACTACTGTTACCAATATATTCATACCATAATCTAAAATAATCCATGAATTTTTTAACAGACCTTTCTTTAGTATCAAAGCATATACATGTTTACTCTCTCCCACCACGAACTCATAAAACACATTTCAAACAAAAATCACAGAACAATAAAAATATCATCACAACTGGGGCCACTTAAATTTATTAAAAAAAGAAATACTCAAACAGCACTTCAGAAAATATTAACTTACAGTAACTAGTTAACTTGTTTTCAAAACGAACGGCTC
>JABUQX010071254.1:65000-80000 GCA_015478945.1 Trachelipus rathkii
AATAGAGAGCATAAGGGTAAGCAGAAAAATTAAAAAGCAATTTTAAAGAAATTAAAAAAAAAATTAAAAGAACAAATTTGAGTTTCATCCAATATGATATTCAAACTATATATATATATAATATATAGGGTAATATATATAGTATATAATATTATAGTATATATAAATGATATTTCATTATATGGATACAATGTTTAGTAAAATCTTTTATTTAAGATACCCAATTAAAAAATCGCAAGTGTCATTAGACACATATATATATATATAATATATATATAATATATATATATATATATATGGAGGGAGAAGTACACGCATACTCGAACGATGAAATTACCTCCCATTTTAATGTTGCCTTTCTCTTTGCGTTCATATTCTTCACACACTCATCCTCAGGCAACATATTACTTACCACCATTTATCCACATATCATATACACATGATTAAAGTACACACCCATCTTCTAGATAAACCTTACAGACATCCTACTACTCATATCCCTGTGTGCGGGGGAGAAAGAATTTCCAACATCGTAAATGTGCCTGCGTGTCGTAGAAGTCGACAAAGGGACGGTGGTAGTTGTTGGCTGCCCACTACCTCCTATCTCTTGCTAGGAATGCTGATGATGCCTCCGAGATGGTCGTGATCGCCGTATACGACCTTCTAGACTTTCCGGCCGAAATTGTACTGAATCCGTCAATGGGTCCAATGAATGTCAAGGAATAAATGTTGCGGAAAGAGGAGCAGAGGTGATGGAATTGTATTTAGAAAGGGCAAGATTTTTGATTTGCTCGCTGTGACTGAAACAAAGATGGGAAAGGGAAAGGTGAAATTGAGTGGTGTGATGTGAAATGTGTGCGTGCTGGTGTGAAAGAGAATGAGAGAGGGGAGAAGGAGTTGCACATTTTGATGAGTGACCTGTGTTACAAAGCTATGGTAGACTTGTGTGGAGTCCTAGAATTTCTAATGGTTAATTTAAGTTTGAAAAGTCAAAGTATGTGTGGTTGTGACGTCTGGTCCATCTGAAGGGAAACGTTGAGAGAGTACGATTTTTTGGGATAATTTGATGATGTTCTGGATGGGTGAGTAGGAGCTTCAGATCGATTGTATTGGGCGACTTAATTGGTTGGATAGGTGATCAAAAGGGATGGTATAACAGGTGGTTTTGGGGTGGGGGGAGAAAATGAGAATGGTAGGAAGGTGATTGATTTCGTGAAGAGAGAGGTATGTGTGTAAGTATACTTTCTTTAAACACAAAGAGTATCCATAAGTATAAACTAGAGTTGGTGTAGGTAGAGATGGTATCGAAGTGAAAAGTATGATTGATTTGTGTTGGTGAAGAAGGAGATTCTGAAGTATGTGTTGGATGTTAATCAGTGAGGGGTTTTAGGAATGGGATTATCGGAATCATTATGTTGTTTCTATGTAAAATTAGTTAGTGGGGGCTTGGAGGAGAGGAGGTGATAGAAAGGAAGTAGGTAAAATTAGAAGTGAGAAGTTAAATGAGCAAGAGAAATAAGGAATAAGTATGTAAGTGCGCTCGCTAGTAAAATTCGTTGAATGTGAACAAGTTGATACTGAACAAATCTGGGCAAATGAAGGAAGCAATTGTTAGTAGTGCAAAGGAAGTATGTGGATGTGCTAAAGTAGGAAGTAAGATGTTAACAGCGAATGGTGGAATGAAGAGGTGATGAAAGCGGTTAAAGGTAAAAAGAAGCGTGGGTTGAATGTACAAAAGCCAATGATGAAGTTTCAAAAGAAAGATGCTTGGAATTATATAACAGGAGGAAAAAAGAAATACTAAAAGTGTATACGTAGGAGAAACAAGAGGTTAACTGAACAGTTTGGAAGGAGGTGGAATGAGGACATACAAGGAAATAGGAAGCTCTTCTGGAAGGAAGCGCGAAAAAGGTTAAGAAGAAAGGGAATCTGCTTAGAATATGAATAGGGATGGTGCTTTGTAACTGATGAAATGGATGTGAGGGAGTGTGGAAAGAACACTTTGAATAATCTGCACAATATTAACGTAATGAAGAGGTGTTAGTGAATGTGTGTGTTTTGATGGTGCAAGAAGGAATAGGTATTTTTTGGGGATGAGGTTATTAGTAAGGAGAGGTAATGGTAGGGTGAGAAAGTTGAAGCAGGTAAATCTGCAGGTATAGATGAATTTACTAGTGAAATGATCAAGACGGAGGCGAGAATGGTGAATTGATTTGATTGGAAGTTGTTAAATAAAGCGTTATGGCGGTATATGTTCAAGGGATTGGGAGAGAGCGGTAATAGTACCTTTGTATAAGGGTAAAAGAGAAAAGGGGAACTGTAGAAATTATCGGGAATAAGTTTATTGAGTGTTGAAAAAAAAAAAAAAAAAAATAGGGGAAGGTATATGCTGGTATTTTGGTCGAAGAGTGCCGTCGAGTGACTGAGGGACTGATTGGTGAAGACAATGGTGCGTTTAGGAGTGTAGATGGATTGTGGATCAAATTCTTTACATTGAAAACAAATGATTGGAAATGAGGGAGAAGAAGAATAAATTATATTTAGGTTTTATGGATTTACACAGGCGTATGATAGAGTTAATAGGGAAGTTTTATGGCAGGTAAGTGATATATGGTGTTGGTGTAGGCTTCTGAATGGAATCAAAAGTAATGTATGACGATAGTGAAGCGTGTGTAAGAAATAAATGGTGTCAATGGTGATTGGTTTAGGATAATAGCGGAGTGAGACGGGTTGTGTTATGTCCTCCTTGGTTATTCAATGTGTTATGGATGGGGGTTATGAAGAATTCGAGGTGGGGATTGGCAGGAAATGGTGTTAGAATGATGGAGAATGGAAAGGAGTGGAGGGTTCCCTACCTATTGTATCGGATGATTTTGGTTCTGTGTGGCGAAGTCTGAAGAGAGTTTGAGAGGATATGTGGAGAAGATTTGGCAGGGTATGTAAAAGGAGGCGCTTTGAAAGTAAACGTAGATAAGGAGTAAGGTTATGGTTGTGAGTGAGGACAGTCCTCATGTGAATTTATGTTAGATGATGAGCAGCTGGAGCCAGTGTCTGAGTTAAATATTTAGGGTATGTTTGATGAGCAAGGGAACGGATAATGCAGAGGTGTAGTAGAAAGTTGTGAATGGCAGGAAAAGTTGTTGGTGCAATTAAATCGTTGGTGAATGTAAAGGGACTAAGTCTTGAGTGCGCTAGAGTCTACATGAGGGTATGTGTTTACCTGTGTTATTGTATAGTATCGAGACTATGGTCTGGAATAAGAGTATAGATCAAAAGTCAATGTGTTCAATGGACAACTTAGGGCATGCTAGGTAGCTGAAAAGAATTAATAAAGTGGGGAATGAATGTATTAAGGTTGTGTGGTGTGAAGAAGGGTAAATGAGAGAATAAATGAAAGTAATGTTGAGACTGGTTTGGTCATGTGGAAAGGATGAATGAAAAGTCGGTTGTTAAGCGGATGTATAAGTGGAGAGTGTGTTGGGAACCGACGCTGGGAGAACCCGAAGAGAAAGTGGAAATTTGGGGGGGGGGGAGTGGGTCGGTTTGGGGGGGGGGAAAAAGACAACGATAAAATGGGGGTTTTTTTTTTTTTAAAAAAAGGGGGAAAAGAAAAAAAAAAGAAAAATGGTTTTTTTTTTGAAGTTTGGCAGCGGCGAGAATAAAGGTGCATGTAGGAGAGAATGGCGGTTTTTGGTATGGGGGCATGGTTGTGGCCCCCTGGGCCAGGGGGATGAACTTACATTGACGATTTACCAAAGTGAGGTCCGTTGCGGTCCTATGATGCTCTAGGGTGGATTTCTGTCTGTGACGAGCTCTCACTAAATAAAATGGTACAGAGAGGGGCGGTAAGGCCTGGGCTTCTTTTCGACGTTTGTCATGTTTTCCTACTGCTTTTTTTCTTTTCCGATGCTGGTACAGCACCTTACCCCCAAACTTGGGGCAAAGAGGAAGGTGAAGAACGAAGAAAGAAGAAATATTAGTATTATATATTATAACATATATATATAGATATATATATATATATATATATATATATATATATATATATATACTATATATATATATATAAATATATATATATATATATATATTATATATATATATATATATATTATAGTATTGATACCTATCACACGGCGTTGAATTTGTAGCAGTTGTTACACACATATATATATATATATATATATTATATATATATAATATATATATATATATATATATATATTATTATATATATCTATTTATATATATATATTATATTATATATATATATATATATATATATTATATATAATATATAATAATATATATATATATATATATATATATATATATATATATATATATCTATATATTTCTAATACTTATGACTTGGGTTAGGTTTTATAGCAATTCATTCCATTTAATATATATATATATATATATATATAATATATAATTATATATATATATATATATATAATATATATATATATATATATATATATATATATATATATATATATATATTTATAATATATATATATATATAAATCTTCCTTTAACTGTGCTTTCTCCCTTTCTCAGAGGGTAACATGGGCGGACTACATGAAATCGAACTTTAAGGCCAGCTATTCCAAGCCTTTCATCACCACATGTTTCGCAGCCGAGCTTTATTCTTGCCCGCCATGAAGATAAACTCAGACTGCTGCACGAGGATTGAACGGCGTCCTCTCGCATAAGAGTCGGCAAGTCAACCCCCTACGCCATGCGTTCTTATATATATTGAAATTCCGATTTCGTTTTTTGAGTTTGTACCCCACCCCCAGTTCTGGAACCAAGGCGCAGCTGATGAATATATATATATATATATATTATATATATATATATATATATATATATATATAATATATATATATAATATTATATATATATATGAGATATATATATACTAATATATATTTATATATATATATATATATATATTAAGCGATATCAAAAATATGAGAATCAATACCAAGCTTTTCAAGTTTGGCTAATGCTAATACCATAAACTATCAATACTGGTTCCAATACCAAAAACTGCTGATACCTTTAAATTATCAATACCACTATTATAATATTAAAGGTATAGCAGCCACAACTTCCTGAAAAAATTAAGCAATGGGTAATAATCAGATTAATGACTAGCAATCATTAATGCCCAGCTAGAATTTCAACTTTCGAGGATGCAAGTATGGATCTTCCACATTTTGTATATAAATCTTTAAACAAATATAAAATTTTAAAACTTTGATGACAAAAGATATTCTTAATTTAACATTCGAAATACACACCAATAATTCTGAGCTGGTAAAGATTCTGTAATTACTAATACAATGTAGAAGCAGAAACATCAGGAAGGAGAAAGGCTTTATGAACTTTTTGCGGCAAACTGTAAGGAACAATAGACTCGCTTGAACTATGTAGTTTGCCGATGTGAGATCGTACGCAACTCATCATGCAATGCATCATTCACACTCTTCAATATCTACCCATTTAAGAATAAAGAAAAACATGTTTAAATTTTGAACCTCATTAAATCAAATTATATTTTAAAAAGTTACATTTACTGCATTTTCATCATTAAGAATAATACACTTTCATCACTTACTATATACTAGGGCCACTTAAGTCTTCTACCAGGATAGTGTTGGGTAAGCAAACTAGATAACGCCAAGTAAGTTAACTCAATTTAGATTATTTTTTCTAACTTATCTTCCATAATTTGAGATTTTAATCATACAATGCTCTTTTTTTTCATTACATACCAATCCACTAACTATATTATTAACTTTTTTTTTTGTCTTTAGTTTGTGGATCATTATCATAGCTTGATGTCAAAAGAAAATTCATAGTATCAGGTAAACAGCAAAATTGGTAAAAAAAAAAATTTCTTTCTCAATCTTCAGAACTGGTTCCCAAATGTGTTTTTGATGATTCTTTCTGTTCGGTAGTAATTTCTTTAATCAACTTTGAAAGCTATTAAAAAATATTTTCTTTTTCCATTAGCATCTCTGAAGTAGAGATCAAAAACTCATAAACTTTGACTCTGTACCCATATCATTAAAATAAACCAGGCAAGTTATAAAATGTATGCTGCGGAGGATCTCGGTTTTGATTCCTAAATATTTTCAAATACTTAAGATCATAATTGTTTTAAAGTAATTTTATAGCCTATATAAATACCTTATTTAAAAAAAAATGAAGGGTGAAAATTAGTCACTCAGCCAAACAAATCTCATTATTTAAACATACGATTTTGATATCAGTAACAGTTTCTCTTTTACTGATACTATGATACCAACACAATTTTTCTGATACTGAATAATGATACTACAAAATATTTCTGAAACTGATACTTGACAATATATATATATATTATATATATATATATATATATTATATATATATATATATATATATATTATATAATATAATATACTATATATATATATATATATATATATATATATATATATATATATATAAAATATATAATTATATAATATATATTATATATATATATATATATATATTTATATATATATATTTGAAAAAAGAGTACTTACTTGGCAAGTGTTAGGGATTTGCTTTTGATACATGCGTTCCAATCTTTTGATGAAATGTTGCACAAGTTGTGCACAAAAATACTCCCAGATTATAAGAACCATATTCAAGATACTGTATAATAATAACATTTATTTTATTCTTTATCTTATGATCATATATTTGTCATTTTTTATCTATATTTTACGCTTTATATTATTAAAATTACATTGCAAGTGTAAATGTGACTATCAATTGTTTTCTAAGCCAAGATTTAGTTCTAATTGTGCTTTAGAGGGAGCAATATATATATATATATATATATATATATATATATATATATATATATTATAATATTATATATTATAAATTTATAATGATAAATAATATATATATATATATAATATATATATATAATATATATATATATATAATATATATATATATATATATATATATATAACTATTTCTTACAACTGCCATAAACTCTCGCAGTCCCATTAAAATATAAAGATATTTTAACCTCTCCTGTTGAAAATCAAACCCGGGCTCTCAAAGATGTCAAACCAGTGTTCTAACCACTAGAACAACGATGAGCTAAAAGGAAAATCAAACTTTGGAAGAATACTTACTTCCCAAAGAAAGGTAATGATTCACACTCTACAAGGGCTTTAATGCGAAAGCGAATGTATCAGTGTTTTTTACAACTGCTGTAAACTCTCATAGTTCCATTAAAATATAGATATTTTAACCTCTCCTGTGTAAGATGTTAAGCCAGTGTTCTGACCACTAGACCAACAATGAGCTGAAAGGAAACAGCTTAGAAAGAATAAATTGGATAAATATTTTCATTTCCCCCTTCATTGACTTCTCGTAAAATGATTACCGTTTAGGTAAAGGAGGAACCTTGGGGAAAACAGAATGCATAATTGGGGCAATTCTCTCTGGAATGGAGGCAAACAAATCTGATCCTTTTAACTAAAACTCATAAACCTTGATCAAACTTTGTTAACTTTGACTGTTTTTGTGTTATTCGTCATAAGGATGCTACCTCAAGGAATTACAGTCCTATTTAAACTCCAGAAGATCGTAACTTATATTCATACCGGAATCAATTCAATCAATGTAAAATCTATTTCCCCATAGAAAGTGCTGTACTCCTGATTCGTCTTCTCTGTCTGGTACTTTTAAAAATGCCAACTCTTACTTTATTTCTTGCTTTCCCACTCCTTATTTCATCCAAAGGCTCTACAGTTATTTTACCTTCTTCTAAAAGCTAAACACCTCACAAAATTTGAACTTGATTACCTCAGAGTTATTTCTTTTCCTCCGCCTTTCTCTCATTATACCTAAAGAGGTCAGCAGAAATACAAAAAAATTACCACTGAGTGTCTGAATATGAGAACATTCTTCACTGATATAATTTGCCTCAGGTGAGATAGGTATCGAGTAATTCACAGACCTTTGAAAACAACTGGATAAATCAATGATTGACTTCGATATCATTTAGTATTTTTGTTTCATTTATTTTGTTTATTTTTACTACTTGTCTTATTTTTAGTCATAGATTTATATCACTTATTTTTTTGTTCATAGATTTATATATGTTTACTGCCACATTATTTAAAATTCGGATGCATATAATATTAAATTTTTTTACATAGTTCTTGAAATGACAGGGCTTACATGCATATTTATTTTATATTCCTATATTAATTGGTGGCCTGCCTTAATCCTTTTACAGGCACCAACTTTCAATTTGATTTCCATAAGGAAATTCTAAAGAAATTTGACCATAACGTTCATTTAATTTTCATTCTATCTAAATCTGAGAGTTCTAATATATATATATTAGGGATGTACCGATAGTATCGGTATCGGTATCGGTAGTATCGGCCATTTTTGATGGTATCGGTATCGGTATCGGTTAAAATGGCCGATACTTAGCCGATACTTCTTACTTTTTGGGTGAAAAATTATGAGAAACTTTTAGATTCAATAATAAATCTAGTTCGATATAGATAGCTAGTACTAAGTTATGTGTTTTTTTTCCTCGATTTCCTTTTTAACTTAGATTTTTAGCGTTTCTCCAACTTGGTCTTTAGCTTAAAATTTACCTATTTGGACAGCCATTATTATAATTTATACAGATTTATCTACTCATTTAGTTGATCAATAGTATTTTTTTTTCTTGTACGCAATTTCGTGAGAGCGTGTGAGTGCGTGAGTGTTTTTAAACTTTCTGGATTATTCATATTTTAGATATTTGCTGTAAATAGGGTTTTATCGTTTTAAAATTTAGGTTTTAGCATCCGAATAAATTTTCCTCATTTCTCCTTTGGTTTTTGTCTAATTTTTTTTATTTTTTTTGTGTGTGATTTTGCGTGTGCGTGTATGATAGCAGATTTGCACAGGCGTGGCTTTCTTGACTTTACCAACATCAATGGCTTGCCCTCTAACTCTGCATCCATGAAATACTACCTCCTAACTCTAAAACTAATTTTATCCTCTTGTTCGAGACCCAGATGGCTAAAATTCATGCCTTTCAACTCGTTTATATATCCAACTATTAACTATTTTATAATTTCCGTTTGTAGGGTGAGTATGTGCCTATGTATATATAAACATTCCTATAACACGTCTCGAGAATCTCGAAACTCCTAACTTCAATTTCGATGTTCTTTGGCTTAAAATCTTTCTTCCTTCTTCTACAATATTTTATGATTCTGCTACTGTTCTCCTAACAGAACAGATTTCATGCCTTTTTTGATTACCTAACTACTTCTCACGAGACTGTTATATATTCTTCTCATCCAAATACTAAGGTCCTCTATTTAGGGGATTCCAATGTACACAAAACCTGAATTGTTGGGTTCTTCTCGTACTGATTTAGGTGGGGTAGGAAGCCGAATCATTCAGTATTTTCAACGATCTGGAGCTATCTGATTAATTAACCTACACACATTCCGGATCGTCCCAAACGATCTTGAACACACTTGACCTATGTTCACCACTAGTCCTTTCCTCTAATAAATACACACCTCTCGCTCCTATTCGGTAAATCTGACAAACAGCCTTATATCACTAATTTTTATACTTTCTCTCCAACATCTCCATTCCTGCCCTATGCGGTTTTCTGGCACTTATCAGGCCAATTAGGGCATTGCGTTGCTCTACGCTAACTATAATGAGTACTGCTTTGACTCTTAAAGGACGTTCAGATTTCTGCCGATAAAGTGGGAACTGTAATTGTTAATGGGATGAGCAGGTTCATTCCTTCTTGGATAACTTTTTTCTCCTCAAAATTTCATGGTCTATCGTGCTTTTTTCCCTTGGCCATTCATGACCTACAGACAATGCATTCTCGGGATGTGGAAAAATTCTCGTTCTCTATCACTCTTGCCAATTTCATTCAGCTAGAAATCGTTGCAGGGATACTTCTTCGACGAGCAAAGCGGACTTTTATTAAACGAAAAAAGCGGGCTTTCCTTGGTTCTCCTACTGACAAATCTTTCTGGCTCTTGCCAAAAACACACCTCTAGCAACTTCTGTAAATCATCCTTTCCTCCTCTTATTTGCTCTGATGATTCTGTTGTTTTTAATACTCCAACTGAAAAGGCCAATCATCTCTTCGGCCCTCCTATTTTCCTCTAATTCAACCCTGGACGATTTCTGGCATTCCTCTTCCTCTCCTTCTCCTCTTAGGTGTCCTATGCCTTTACCTGTCATTTCATTGATCGGGTGCATGAGCTCCTGAAATCTTTATGAACGTTAGGAAGGCTGGGTGGCCCGGATGGCATTTCCTCTCCGAGTTTTGAAGGAAGTGTGCTTCCGTGCTGACCCCACCCCTGTCAACTATATTCTCTATGCCTCAATACTAGCACTTTCCTTCAGTGTTTGGAAGCGCGCATATGTCCAACCTATTCCGAAAAAAATGATGCTGCTCTGACCTTTCTAACTATCGCCCTATAGCTCTCACTTGTATTTCTTTCTAAAGATCTCTTTGAAACCCTTCAACTCTCACTTCTTAGATCATCTGAATCCTTTCCCTTCTTTCTGATTACCAGTACGGGCTTTCTGTGCTCGAGATCTACTGGCGAGTATACTTTCCTATTTTTAACAGATTTTTGGTTTTCCGCCCTTAGGAACTACGGGAAGGCTTGTGTGGTGGCGCTTGACATATCCAAAGCATTGGACCGGGTATGGCACGCGTCACTTGCTCTCAAGCTCCCCCTCCTTTGGTTTCCTCTTCTCTTTGGCTTATTATATGTCTTAGCTTTCTTTCAAATCGCTCAATGTCGGCTGTGGTTGATGGCGACCTTCTTTCTTTTTCTGTCAATAGTTGGTTGTTCCTCAGGGTTCTGTTTTATCTCTTACTTTATTCCTACTTTCATCCAATTGATTCTTCTCACCTGCACATCTAAATCTATCCACTCATAGTCGATGACTTGACCCTTTCAGTCTTCAACTCATAATCAATTCTGCTCCCCTTTTACTTCTAGAATTGCCTCTCGTCTTAATCTTCTGATTCTATTCTCGCTGATCTGGATAGAATTTCAGGGTTGGGTCGTCTTAAACCTTGTGAAATTAATTCTTTAAAACCCAACTTTCTACAAATCTCTCTCTCTAAGACACTTAACTTTTCTATCTCTTTCGACGTTCTCTCATCGTCTCCCTGTTGACAATATAAACATCCTTGGCCTTGACATAAACAAAAAAATGTTTTGAAAACCTCAAATCACAGTGGTTGCTAGGGCGGCCTCAAAGAAAATGGGAATTCTGTTTAGAGTGCGAGACCTTTTTTCCTCTTCTCAGTTACTCCAGCTATACAATGGTTCTCATCCGCCCTGTATGGAGTACTGCTCTCATATTTGATGGGGCGGGGGGCTCTGTTTCATCCGGCTTTTGGAATAGGATCGCAAGTTCAAAGGCCAAAGACTTATTAAATTGTCCAGTACTTTCAGTTCACTTGACCCTTTATATTTGCGGCCCGATGTTGGTGCTTTATCCCTTTTCTATAGGTACTCTAGAGGCAAGTGCTCGAGGGAACTGTGCTGTGTCGGCACATAAGTTTTGTGTTGATGTTAGTAACTCCAGACTGGTTCGCTGCGGTGCTTCTTTCTTTCCTGCCACCTCTGTTCTGTGGAATTCTCTTCCATATTCTGTGTTTCCTACTCAATTAATTTCCCTCACTTTAAAGCCGCGTCTTGTGCTCATCTGCGTAATTGCGTTAGATGGCATTTTTGCAGGCGTTCAAACACCCACTCCTTGATAGCGGTCTGCCCATGTGCAGCGGCTGGGTGACACTGTAAAAAAATTTAATAAATAAAATACATTTAATAAGGAATTCTTAAGCTAGCTGAAACCCCACAAAGAATGGCACCTCCGATGGTGAACCACTTCTAGAATGCATTAAAATAGCAATAACTGAGGAGCTTGCTCGCCTGAAAAAAAAAAAAAAAAAAAAAAAAAAAAAAAAAAGAGACAGCGAAGTGAAAGCCGCCTTATCTGCAACCCCTGGCAACAGCACTGATATTGACGATGGTGGCTTTTCAGCAAAATAAACCTACTGAAGATGCAGGATTTGGATATGTTAGACTTTGATACGTTCATGGCCGAAATTGCATTCACCTCTTCAAAGGAATCACACCAAGGAACTTCATCGTAAAAACTGAAGAGATAGTCATCAAGGAGCAAAGATAATTCAAATTTGCACTCAAGCTGTGAAAGAGGAGATGAGGCTCTACGAAAACATGAATGCTGCCTACAGAAGAGAATCCTTTCAGGTGTGGTAGCATGAAAATGGGCCAAGGTTTTCATTATTACCAGGGCTTGCAGGCAAATAATTATCAGCACCTCCTTCATCAGTCGCAGAGAGAGCGATGATTTATAGTGTATAGGTTAGGTAGAATTTTAAACACCCCAAAAGAACAGCTTCTCTCGCCAGATACTTAAAACAAAAAATAGGTGAAATCTTAAATGTTTTCTGCATCACACTTTTGTGAATTTTGAAATTTGAGTATTGATGATATCTATCTTAAAGGAGTATTTTATTTATGTCATGTTTGAGTAATAGCGTTTTTTTATTTTTACTTTTCGGCTGATTAATTGAGGTCTCTTTTTTCTATTATTTTTTATTTTTATATT
Organism: Trachelipus rathkii; assembly: GCA_015478945.1. NCBI lineage: Eukaryota > Metazoa > Arthropoda > Malacostraca > Isopoda > Trachelipodidae > Trachelipus > Trachelipus rathkii. The sequence continues at coordinate 77,715 of JABUQX010071254.1, forward strand.
GGAGCTAGTTAAAGAATCTTTCTTGTAAATTGTAATCATGTTAAACCATAAAAGCTAGTAGCTAAACTTTGTTAAAACTTACTTGAAAATGGAAATGGGAATATTTTTTTAAATAAACACAAACATAAAGAAGTATTAATATTATATTTGCAATTATTATTCCTTAAAGGTACTATTTTAATTTATAAAATAAATGTACTTGGGCACAACCAAATATGAAATATTAATGACTAAGTATTGGTTGTACAGGGAATGCAATCTTGAGTTGCCGTAGCAGTGCACAAATGTTCTTTCTTATATTTACTGTGTATTATTATATTAATTAAAGTATTCGGTACGGTAGTCGTACATATCGCGTATCGGCCACCTAAAAAAAATTAGAGTAATCGGTATCGATCGTATCGGCCTTTCTTTTTCTGGTATCGGTACATCCCTAATACTTTATATCATATATTATATTATATTTATATATTATATATAGATATAAAAATATTTAATCTATATATATATATAATATATATACATATATATATATATATATATATATATATATATATATATATATATATATATATATATATATATATATACGGTATATATATATATATATATATATATATATATATATATATATATATATATATATATTTATATATATATATATATATATATATAATATCTTTTTTCTTATATATATATTGTATATATATATATATATATATATATATATATATATACCGAAATGTGTTATATGACTAAAGTATGTGATCTGGCAGCAGTTATGCATAGATGCATCTAAAAGAGACGGGTAAAAAAGTAAAGGGGAGAATCAGAAGAATGAAACTAGAGAAGAGGAAGAGGACTAAAAACTTCAAAAGCTAAAAATAAAAAGCTTAAAAGTTTCAGTCCTAAGATTATAAAATTGTATAAAAGCAGCAGGAAACCAAACAAATTTAAAGTCTGATTTTGAAATTTTATAAGATTAGTATTAGAAAAAATAAATATATATTATTTTATAATTTTAGAGCAATAAAATTTTATAAAAAAATTTTTCATTCAAATAAAATATTTTAAATTACATAACTGGAAGAGCAACAAAATTTTTGAATTAGTTCATATAAAAAATTTTAGGTAACAAAATAATTTTGAATATATACCGTAAAATGGGGGAAAATCGGTCATGGAGGGGAAAACCGGTCACTTTATAATATTGTTAATATTTTTTTTAAATTAAAACATTTTTCAATTAGAGAAATAAAAGACATAAAAGACATAAAAGAATATAGAGACATTAAAAAGCCACATGGGCCTATCGAGACTGTCCCAGTCAACCCACTACCCAAACATGCTCATGCAAATCCACAAAGCAAACTAGGGCTTGTCAATTTGTTGTAACTACAAATCCACCAATTTGGCTTAGTCAAAACTAATGATATATAAATATGATACCCAAACCATCCACATGCATTAATAACTAAGTTATGGTCACACATGCCATCTAACTATAACTATATCACAACTAAAAACCCGCCAATTTGGCTTCGTCAATATATTATATGATTCCCAACCCATCCATAAACGAATCTAACCCTTTCTTAAATGTTGCAATCGAGTCACACTCAACAACCTCCTCTGGCAGACTATTCCAAAATTTTAACAAACCCTTATACTGATGCATAGCTTCTTTATATCAAGATGCATGCTTTCTTCTTTATTTTTCTTATTATGCCCCCTGCTCACCTTTCCATGTTCTACTATGAAAAATTTATTAATCTCTGTATTATCAATAGAAAATATTTGTTAGATCTTGTATCATGTCCCCTCGAGAAATCGCCTTTCTACAGAAAACTCCTAACTCCTTCGGCCTCTCCTCATAGCTCTTACCCTCAACCCAGAAATCTTCCTTGTTGCTCTACGTTGCACTCTCTCTAGCATACTAAGTCTTTTCTTTAAATAAGGGGCCCAAAACTTGTGCACATACTCTATACTGGCCTAACATAGCCATTATACAGTTTACTTATTACTCCTATGCTCTTATAAACAAAACATTGCCGATATTATTAAGCCCCAGCAATCTTATTAGCTTTATTGTCTAGCTTCCAAACACTTGATTAAGCTACTTTCAAATTACTGCTTATAATCACACCTAAATCTTTTTCTGGGTCCACAGACTCAAGCCACCCATTCATATCGTAGTTAAAACTTTTATTGAGTAACTAGGTGAAGAACCTTACACTTTTTACTATTAAAAATTCATTTGCCCACTTCTGCCCACCCAAGAAGTTA